>JAGFMF010011889.1:265721-282126 GCA_019455555.1 Galemys pyrenaicus
GGTCTTATGTCTAAGTCCTTAATCCATTTTGAGTTGATTTTTGTGCATGGTGAAAGGCAGTATTCTAGTTTCATTCTTTTGCATGTAGCAGTCCATTTTTTAAAATATGATTATGCCCAGGGCAGGTGTGAGCAGAAAGTCAGATTGTTCTGATTTACATAATATTAGCTCATTATGAACACAAAATATCTAAATATTCAGAATTATCATTTCAGTGTACTAAAATCATTTGGATTGGAAATATTTTGATTTGATTCAAATATACCAGTCTAAGTGATTCAAATATAAGTCTAAGTGGAATGCATATATAATTATATTCCTATGTACATATATATATGGTCTGTTAGGCAGAGGTCACTGGAGCCTGTTAATCCTCTTATTTCCTTTTGTATCCTCTTGAGGTCACTTGCAATGTACTGGAGTGATTAATATGAGTGATCTACACAGATTACTTGTGCGTGGGTGTGTATGCTTCCCTGTGTTTGAATAAACAGATTTTGCTTCAAGCTTGCTGGTCCCTCCTTGCCCAGGCAGGCATTAAACAAAGAAAATCCCTTTCAATCTGTGATAGTATTTAGCATTGAGTCAACTCCATTTTCAGTTTCCGTGTTCCTTATCCACCATAAAATAGATTGCTTTTTTTTATCTAGTTTTACTGTATTGGTAATGACCAAGGACACTGAAGAATTTTTTTCAGGGCCCCCCTGGTGGTGTAGGCATTATGTCTCAGTGCTATCACACTATCATTGCTCTGGCCCACGTGTGGCGCAGCAGACCTGTCCTGTCTCCCCTGCTGCTCCCCTCAGCAGTTTATTTCAGTAAATCTGCCTGCTCTGTCCCCCACTTTGTCTCTTGTGAACCCTCTCAGCCCTCACACCTCTGATCTACACCCTAGTTCTTCGATGCATAAATAAATAAATCTTAATTTGTTCTTCTTTGGTTGGGTGATTCAACTTCCATATAAGTTTATAAAATATGCTGTAGCCATATCTTGGAACCTCCTAAAATATTGTTTCCAATTCTTTCCTAAATGATCAGTTTTCTTGGGTAAAAATTAAATGGCCAGAACATGACAGAGAAGGAGGCCTCTGGGCATGAGTTCTATGTCATATAACAAAAATACTGTTTTACAATAATTTATAATGTATGTGCATATTATAATTTTTAAATAATTTATAATTACAAACATCAAAAGCTGACAATGTTACATGTACTATGCCAAGTCCCTTGGAAGTGTTCTTTTATTAAAATCCACAACAGTCCTTTGGGATAGAAATTATGATTAGAGTTTCCCTCAGGGGACTAAGAGAGAATGAGCAAATTGTCCATGGCCCTATAGCTAATAATTGTCTGTTCCAGAATTCAAGCTCATGCAGTCTGACTTCTGGGTGTATGCTTTCAATCAATATGCAACACAGCCTTGACACTGAAAATGACATGATATTCAGCTGAATCCGTATGTCCTCAAAACTGTGTGTGTTAATGGCATCTGCAAAAATTGGATTCTTTCATCTACTTATTTCTCTCTTCAAATCTCTCTGTTTGAGTGAAGTAATGGACATGTTTGAGATGTAAAAGAGGTGTTTGTGACAGATCAAAGGAATTTTACTTATACATAAAATATGTTATAAGATATAACATAAATATGCTAAGATAAATTTTCATAAACAAAAAACTGTGGATGTGATGCCAGGATTGATCTCAAAGCTTCCTATTATTTATTTTCCCTATTGTTTAGTTGTGTATAGTTAAAGGTTTATTATAAATGAAGAGTATCACTTACATGCATTTGTTCCTTAAAAATGGCTAACGAGTTTAAAAGGCATGACCTCTTTGGATTCTTGCCTTCGTTATTAGAAGCAGGCTCTGACTACTTGTGCATTAAACACCCAGAGAAATCGTGGTGAGCAGCTGAAATTAGACCATGAATCTCTGACTCAATCTATTTTTTTTTTTCTTCACACATTGCACTTATTTCCAGGCACAGCTTGGTAAGTCAAATCCTATCAGAGTCCAGTAGAGTTAAGGTGTATCTTCAGTGTTGCTCCCCTCCAAGAAGGACCAAAGATCCTTCTTAACTGCATTCCCTAGGTGAATTCTCCACTGAGAATTCTCCTCTGAGCCCTAGGTATACAGTTGGCTAATGAGCAGTGGCACCCTTCAGGGTTCATCCATAATATTGCAAATGGCAGATGTACCTTTTTTCTCACAGCTGAATAATAACTCACCATATATATGTATATTTATATATAATATTGGTAATTATAAGGGAATAATTAAGAATTGAACAATAGCAAATTTACATTATGGTGAACTGTGTACTCATTTTCTAAATAATTAAGACATCAGTAATAGCCCACAAAATCCTGTTCTGCTTATTCTTTTTTCTTTTTTTTTTTTCCATGTCAGACCTCAAACTCAGAGACTCGGGCCCGAGTGAGAATGTCAGCCTCTTTGGTTACGGCTTGATGTAGTGGTTTTATCTGCAAAAAGTATCGTGCCTCTGGAGGAGACATTTGCTTCAGCTGAACTTCCGCCATGCAGCACACTTCCGTCCTTGTCTCTGACGCGCTGCCCTTCTGTTGGCTTTCCTTTATGTTCGTCTTCCCGTCTCCATCTCTTTGCATTTTCATTATAAGGATAAGTTGTGGAAGTTAATTGCTATTTGAACAGAAACATGTAAACTTTTCTTTTTCTCTATTTCTGTTTTTACCTTTATAGTTTATATAACGTCTTGCAAATACCATTTTGGGCTCAGCTTTTCTCTCCTTGGTCACATGCCACGATCCTTTATTTACTGACCTCCTTCAATATTCTAAATTTGATTTTGGTTTCTCAAACTGAACTTTATTATTGGGCTAGTGTTCACTAAGAAGAGTTCACAGACCTCTCTCTGAGGCTGCCAGCTCACCTTCAGGGAACAGGTTACCGCAAACGTTGCCCTGAATTAGAGACAAGTCACAGAGCCAGAAGGCTCCCGCCTGGAATCCGGTCCCCCGTGGCCCAGCAGCTCCACCTGGCCACTGACTGAGGCGCTGACTAGTCTGCTGGAGGAGGCTGGTGTGGAGAGCCCAAGCCAGCTCTCTCTCAAAAAGACCAAAGAGAACATTCTGTTGGTGTGCATCCCAGCTTTCCGAGCCAGCTCTGCTCATATTTCACTTGAGAACAATATTTCAGGCAGATTTTCCTTAACATTGGAATAAGCAAATAAAAGACTATAGAGGGATTTAGAAAGAAAAGTGCCCAAGCAGGCTGTTTATTTTGCTTTCTTTATATTTCCCAAGTCTGGGTGCTCTATCTTTGTTGGAAGGAAATTTCCCTCTGCTTCTGTACAGCTAGTTCACAATTTACTGTGACAATAGAGGGGAAATCATCAATGAGTTTTTTTTTTTTAATTATTACTTGCCCTCCATTTTTATCCATGATAATAGTTCCTCCATTGAGTACTAGGTTTTAGGTGACTCCTTCCCTTTTTGACAAAATCCATGTGCCACAATATCTGTCATTTACTTGAAAAACCTGTGCAACACACATGTGCTAATTTATGCAAATTATCTTAGACTGACCAGTTTGGGTCAGGAAGGTGTATACACTATACACCAGGAGCAATCAAAAAGGCTGCATTTCCCTCTTATCTGAATCCCAGAGCAGTCGCACGATTACAAATTATCATATTGCATGTGATCATTTACAGTGGGTTTCCAATAGCAAACTCCATGTCTCCTATGACCAATATTGAATCTCAGATCTCACTGGTGAAAAGAAAGATATTTAAGATTGTGACTTGGCTAAATACTGTAGCTAAATACCCGATCTTTGCATGATCAATGTCTAAGAATTAGGGGGCCCGGGAGTTATTATTATTAAAGATGGCACCTGAGCCCCACCCCAAAGTAGACCAGGTTTGGTCACATAAGGTGGAATTCCTGCTTGCCATGTGCTAACACCAAGCATGAACAAATACTTCTCTGCAATATCATCACAGTGGTCTTGAGTGAACCGCAGGTAGTGGCTGGTACATCACAAAAGGCAGAAACCTGGGACTTCACACTGACAGAATGGGTTGACTAAAGCATTTTTAATTTGCTAGGTAATAAATATGTCTTAACAGATGTTTCTACGTATGGCAGAATTTGAGCTGAGACTTGTTTTTATGATAAGCTAATGGTGAAGCCTTGGGAGAAGAGCTAAACCTCTCTCCACTGCATGATTTCTGAACCTGTCACTTTATCAAAAAGATTCAGTCATGTGTGATCAAATTGACTTGGGCCAGATAGCAAATGTTGCTTATCCTCCATTTTCATCTTAAGTATTTCATCCCTAAATTATCTTAAACGCCCTTGTACTTTCAACTTCTCTTCCACTGTTTTTACCCTGATAATTTTAAACATCTGTATGATATTAAAAATATTAATTCCCTGCTTACAGAAAAACTATTTTCCTTTCTGTCTTAGTAGCTCTCTAAAAGGTTTTCATTTGATCATTCCTCTTCCTCTTCCATTTCACTTTGTGCCTTAAACTTCTCTGAGACTTCCCAGATCTCCTCAGGCTCTTTGTTAATTGAGTCGATGAACATATTTCACTTTTTCTCTCATCTGGCCCTCCTGGCAGCACTGGACACTGCTGCCCGCTCCCTTCCCCAGATTTCCTTTATGACACTATTCTCTGTTCAATGAATCTTTTTATTCTGATCGATAACTTTCCCTATCCGTTGAGGGCTCATTTCCTTCTGCCCAGCTCTTACATATTTGTATTCCCTGAGTAAGCAATAAGTCAAGCATTGTGTTTACTGCAAATTGTTAGTGCTTTTCTCCGACTCTGACACTAATGAGATGTGTGCTGTGCCCACTTGCTCACCTGCTGCCTTCTGGTGGCTGTTTACCTGTGGGGAGTCTAGGTTCCAAGCTATTAGGGAACCGTGAAGTCACAGCCACCTCTCTGATTCTTATTTCAGCCAAAAGATAATGCCGTTTTCTCTGATTATTCCGAAAATTAAAACAAAATGAGTTCAGGGGAAGGGACTGTCGAACAGTCTTGATGTTCATGACAACCAAAGTCCATGGCTTTGCTTCAAAGATGAGGCTGCAACTGACCTTTCTCATCTATACAACAACAGAATCTTATGATTTAGCACAAAACAGATTTGGGGGTTTTTCTCTTGTAAGTGGAGGGTCACTCTGAAGAATGAGTGGTAAGAAATATGAGTGGATTGACAAATGGTTGAACTTAATTTGAGAGATTAGCAAATGATTCCTGGGTCTCTTAGATGGAGCAGTGACAGCTTTGAGAGGGGCAGGAACCGCAAGGGAGAGGCTGTGATTTTCAATGTATGATCATGTGACTCTAAGCTACTGACTTCCCATACCATCCGGGAAGTTAAGACATCAAAGACAGCATTTTACTCAGGGACAAACTGATGATCTGTAAGTTTTGGTTACATATTTGGAAAATAAAAACAAAGCAAAAGGAGACATAGAAATGTCATTTGAAAAATTACTGAAACACTTATAAAAATCATAAATTAAACTATCATACATAAAACATTTTGAGTTATTTTTTCTAAATGTGTGATTCTTTCTATAATTTGGGTAATAATAATATGTAGAGTGTATGTGTATTCCAATATATATTAAATATATAATTTAAATTATATAAAACTTATGTTTCATTAGATTTTAGTTATTTTTATGTAAATCAAATTTGAAATTATTTCATAATGTGCCACACTTTCTTCCATCACCATCACTTAACATAAAATTGTATACACTGACAATTCATAAATTTATATCTAACCCAAATGTTTCTATTTCCATCAAGTTCCCACTGAACATTTCCCCAGAGTTATCCTACAAAGTCAGGAGCTTCCCATACATATCACTGATCCTTGATGCTGTATCATCACCTCAGAGAATGGTTTGGGACATTGGGGACTCTCCCAATCCAGTGTCCATCTGTCTCCCTCACATTTACACATCTGACATTTTTAACCCCCTCCCCTTCACTTTTCTTATGTTCCATTCTCAGGAAATGGCAAATACTCAAGATAGAAACTTGAGTAACTGTCCACACATTTCCACATGCAAAAGATAATATTTTTGTGTGTTCTCGGGCTTCTTTATTATTAGATGGGGTACTTAAAGCAACAGAAATTTGACTAGACAGAGTTGGAGGGTCTGGGAAGTTCATGGTTAACAGGGTGTTAGCCATGTTAGTGCCTGTGAGGGTTTTTTTCTGGACCTTGAGAGCTTGTGTGGAGGTTCTAGCAGGGGAGCGCAGCTACTCGTGTACCCTCGACCGAAGACCGGTGCGTCTCTTCGACCTAGCGCGCAGCTTCGGGAGGGACGCACATGGAGCGGTGAGGGAGGAAGGGGACACCCGCCCAGCCAGCCAGGTCAGCCGAATCAACCCTGGCGATCAGTGGGGTGACAGATGTCGCAGCCAGATGGCCCTCACATCCGAGGGTTTTTTTCTGGATGTCAAGGGGCAGCCTCTCAGTGTATCCTCATATGATAGACAGGGAGTGCTCTGTTTTTTTTTTTTTTTTTTTAATTATTTTTGAGGGGCTTCCCTGGTGTCCCAGCAGGTTGAGCGCTGCACTGTGAATCCCTGTCCAGGGGGGACACTCACGTAGCGCAGCAGACCTCTCCTGCCTCGCCTGCTGCTCCCCTCAGCAGTGTATTTCGGTTGATCTGCCTGTTCTGCTCCCCACTCTGTCTCTGGTGAATCCTCTCACCTCCCACGACTCTGGCCTGTACCCCAGCTCCAAATGCATAAACAAATAAATCTTTAAAAAATTAAATTATTTTTGATAGAGGTAACACTGGCTTACCAAACTGTATATGGTTCAGAGGTACAGGGTCTCAAACCCCAGTTGTCTGCTATCAATCCACACCCACCACCAAGGCACCCGGAATCCTCGATCACAGTTCATTGTTCCTCTTCGTATATTAAATGGTCAAGCTTTACCAACTCAGTGACCCCATTTAGCTTTCATCTCTTGCTCACAGACCTTACTTCCGAATGCAGCTACACTGTGGGTTAGGAATCAATATGTGAATTTTGGGAAGACAAACTCAATGCATAACAATTATATGTAGTTTTCAAACTTCTATTTAAGTATTATCACTTATGGTGAACATTTTTCTGTTTTAAGTCCTTATTCTTTCTCACCTGTGTTACTACAATAACTTCTTAATTGCCTATGTCTGCTACTTGATATCATGCCATTAATTTTCCCTTCATCAATATAATAACTCTACTGTCACCAAAGTGATGTTTCTAAAAGATAAACCTGATATGTTATTTCCTGAATTAAGAAGCAGTTAAAGGGATTAATAATGTGAAGTCTCAGGAATAAATGCTTCTCATCTTGGTTCTACTACTTATTAGTTCTGTGACCTTGACAAGTTAATTACTTACCCTCTTTGTTCATTTCCTTACCAATAAGAACCATCATAATGCCTACTTCATAAGGTTAATGTGAGAATTAAATGAGATAATGAATAATAATAATAAAAAAACCCAGCACAGTGCTGTTCATGCCTCTGCTCAGCACTGGATGATGTTATTACCCAATCAAAGTCTTGTATGGCTACCGTCAGGATGAGCTTTCAAGATAAACTAAAATCTCCTTTCTATGAAATGCACAAGATACTTGCCCAACCTCAGATTACATCTCCACTTTTACTTATTTGTTTTGCTACTGATCCTCTACCTTTTATTGTGTACTAATTAATTTTTTTATTGAAATCAAACTTTCAAAATTTCTGTAAACTTGGTTGGTCTTTATTTTTTTGCTCCCCTCCTCCCATAATTAACATATAAGAAATTTTGAAAAGATCTCAACCTGGAAAAGAAGTATGCACATTTACGCCTTGAGATCCAGGAATTCTTTTGGGCTATTCCCCAGCATGGCTTGAGCTCTCAAATTCAAGTCATATCCTCTGCTTTTACTTGGGTAGGTCAGACTCATCCATTTGATGTGTTTCCTTGTCCCCATGGAAACTGCCAGACTCGGGAATACCTGTGGCTGCATTAAGAATTCATTTACAGCAGATGGCGCCTTAGTCATCATCATTCAGGCCTCAGTCCAGCAGTTGTCCAACTAATCCCCCAGGAAGCCCTACTTACCGAGCATGCATTTGCTTCTTGCCTCCCAGGACTCTCACAATAGCTGTGTTTATTTCTTTCAGATCTTGAATTATGTTACCTGATAAATTCCCCTTCATTTACTTCTCTTCTTCTGGTTTTGTTTCTTTCAGTGTAAATTTAGAAGATGGAGGGGTTTTGTTGTTGTTTTAGTTTCATTTAATAAGCGGCAGAAGATACTCAGGATAATTCTGTTAAACCAGTGAAGTCCTTCAGGACTTCAAAATATCTTAATTCTTTTCTATTCCATCCAGCCTACACTCACTCATTTTATGATAAACCAATAACCTTAATTATTAGAATTAAATTTTTAATTGGGTTTCCAATTATTTTAGTACAGAAAATGCATGATTATACAAGAACAAACGTCTCTCAATTATTTTGTTCTTAAAAATGATGATGAGGGCCTCCCTGGTGGCGCAGGGGTTGATTGCTGCACTTGCACTGTGAAGCATCTGTGATACAGCAGTGCCAGTTTGATCCCCAGCCAGGGAAGGGATCCATATAGCGCAGCAGACCTCTCCTGCCTCACCTGCTGCTCCCTTCAGCAATGTATTTCAGTAGATCTGCCTGTTCTGCTCCCCACTCTGTCTCTGGTGAATCCTCTCACTTCCCATGCATCTGGACTGTACCCCTGTTCTTGTATGCATAAATAAATAAATCTTAAAAAAAAGACTACAGGGTTAAAAAAAAACATGATCATCATAATAATGTGCTTAATTATATGCAAATTTCAGAGTAGAAGTTAGTTTTTATGCCATCCAGAGATTACATAGCTTTCACTTTCCTGCATGTTCATGTTTTTGCTTCCTTTGGGTTACTGATTGGATTGTAGTTTCCTTTTGTTATTTGGAGGTGTATGTTAGAAGTCACGGGTAGAAGTGTGTGCACCTATAGCTAGCTGGAATAAACTTAGCTAAAAATAACTGAGCATGTCTAAGGTGCTCAATGTGGATCAAAGTGGAGAGTGGGGAGAAGTGACCTCAAATCTAACACACCTTGCACTGCTGTTTGTCAACAGTAAATTACATCTGATTTTAAACAAGAGAAGGAAAAACTGCTGGCGACCTGTGATTGTGCTTCATATAAGGATCAATACATAGGAGAATAGCCTTTTTAGCTTTTTCCAACTCCTCTGACTTCCTGGAGCAAATTGCCAGTACTTTTTGATCATTCTCAATTAATAGCACTCTCTCCTTAAGCCATGGAGTTTATAGTCCTGGGGGGCTCAAGGGAGACTGGGACTTCTCAAGGAACATAATGGGAGTGTTACAGGCTGAAGATTGCTTTGATTTAAAAAAAAATAAAAGGCAATTGATTTTCACCTTCTATAAATGGAATTAGGGACTCAGAACTATGTGCTGGGAAAGAAGGCAGGGGAATTTCCTGTATTTTGCAAGCTTCATCCTGCAGTGTACAAACTAGTGATTCTGGAGCAATTTCAAGTCAAGATGACACAAAATTAAAGGCTTTTAACCAAATTGTTGAAGACATTTCATCAGATTTTTCCCCCTTTTTTCATGGTGAAAATAGACTATAATTCTCCTCTATCTCTGAATGCAGAGATATCTTCATTCTTCTATTTCAGCAAATATTGTATTATGTAATTACTCATATATGTAATAAGTAATTGCAAAATGGATGCATGTTATGTTTGTAAAGAAAATACACTTCTGAATAGTAGGAAGAAGTAGTTATTTCCATGAAGATGATAAGGGAAGTCGTAGCTGTATTCGTCGAATTTAAGGTGGAATTTGAAAGACAAGAAAGAAGCAGTTACTAAGGAGGTACAATTAGAATGACCCAGACAAATAACATACCACATGTGTCTCCTGGACAGAACTGGGAAGATGCTGCCTTGGTCAAGGACTTTAGGTGACTGTGTCCTGTGTGTGTGAGGATAAAGGTGACTTAGGATGGAATTTAAAATGGAAAATGTTTGAGCTAGATTTGTTTTGAAGATGCTTATTTGTAAATGGTAAGAGAAAGAGGTAAGAATGCCTCTTTGTCCCTTGTGATTCAAAGTGTGATAGTGAATCAGCAGGATCAACGACTGAGGAGGCGTGAGCACATACACTCCTACAAATAATGGAATTGGAAGAAATTACCTTGGGAGTTCAGGTCAATACCTGACCTCAGGTTTAAGGAAATATAGTCAGCGATTTAACAAGATCTCAGAGTTATATGTTTATTCCTACTGTTTGAGAATTCCTAGTCTAGGTGATTATTAGAAGTGGCTTGGATTTGATAGGGAGCTGGTTGGGACAGAAAGAATTGGATTGATTCAAAACATAGTTTGCATATTATTTAGTGAAGTAATTTAATTAGTTTACTTTTATCTCGCTTAGCTCTATCAACATACTCCTGGAAGATTAAAGGAAAAAATATGCTTTGTGGTGCCAGTTGTCTTTGACTATATGGTATACTTAATCATTATTTAATTAATTTAGTCATTATTTTAAAAATGATAACAAGGTACATGTTTGTTTTAATCCACAGTATATTTTTATTTCATTATAAAATTATAGACTGTTAATTAAAACTATGATTGAAAGTTTGGTACATTTACCATGTTTGTCCCTTGAAAAAAATCACCAAGCACACAGATCTAGCAAAAGACAAAGACACAGAATATATTTATTATAATGAGGGAGATTAAAACATTGAAAGCATTGGGATTTGGACATCTATTAAAAATGAATATACTAAATCCCTTCCATCAGCATTAGATAAACATTACTGTGTACCGATGATGTGCCCAGTGCTGTCCTAAATGCTAAGATAGTGTGATGAAGAGAGACTGTTTGCCAAGTGAAAAGAACTGACGCTGGAATTGAACAATAGGAGACAAATCAGGTGAAGAATCTCATGTCCTCCTAATTTGAATTGTCCACCTTTTAGGTAAATGTGCATTCATAAAATATGTTCAAACTGCTTAGTAATGCAGGATGTGATTAACTCAACTGCAACACTAATCTACTTGCAAATCCAGTTCTCTGGGCATTGAGGAGAGATGGAAAGGCTATGTGAAGATGGTAATATCTGATCCATTACATGCCTGGGTGAAAAAAAAATACTAAGACTGCAGCAACAAAACAAACCCATAAAAGCACAAAATGGGAGTGCAAGCCATTTACCTTTACAACAGCTGCTGGGTGCAGATGAATCAGAGCACCGCCAGCAATGAACAGATCTGGTCAATGTCAATTTTCCCCAGGCATCTGGTATTGTCACTAGTGATTTTACTGAAGATTACCCATCAGTTAGTGCAGATTTGTTTTTTAATTGGCCCTCCCTGCACCTGCCACATTTTTCTTGTTCTTGGTCCCAGAAGCTTTAGCTGAGAAGAGGAAGGTAGCTATCTGGAGAATATATTCTTATAGCACACTGTGAAGGACATTCATGAAAACAATTAAGTTTCTCATACTAGAGGAAAAAAGTGTCCTTGTTTGATCTAAGAAAAAGGAATATAGGGTAATAGTGAATTAGGACGAAGGAGTCAGAGCTTCTGCATTGTTATAATCTCAGTTTTGGAAAGTGAGCATTTTCACAGTACTTTTTTTATTTCATATAATAGTCAAGGATGACATGCTGGAAATAAATTATGAACAGGTGGGCAGGGTGTCTGGAGGGCAACACCACTCATGAGGTTGACAAAGCAGCAAGACAGATCACAGGATAATCAGCAGGTGGGTAAGGAAGCAGCAGGCAGAATGATTTGCTACATAATATTTGGCATTAATTACAACTGCTGAATTGCTGGGTGGTTTTACTTTAAAATGAAGAAAACAAATATGGTTTGGAATTTCATGTTACCTTAGTGATCTATATGTTTTGTTAGTATTTCATGTTATGATTCTCAAATATTACATATTGGTGTGAAATGTTTTAGAGCCAGTTTATAAATCATTTACAAGAATTTTGGTTGACTTTCCCATAACTATCCATTATAGGTTCCAGAAGTAAAGATAAAATTGTAGAAATTAAAATGTGAAAAAAATACCAGAAATAATTTTGCCTTATTGGCTAATGTCAAAAAATAAAAATATATCACTAAATTGTAAATATTGCAAAAATAACTAGAGGTTCAAACTTTGGGCCAGTATGCTCGTCCAAATAATACTAAATAAGAATAATATTAAAAACAGCAATGTGATACTATTCAGGTATTAAAAAAAGGTAAACTCTTGCCATTTTGCAGTGACATGGATGGCCTGGAAGGCCTTATACTAAGAGAAATAAGTCAGAATGAGAAAGACAAATATCAGATGGTATCACTTATATGTAGAATATAGAGAAACCAAACAAGGTTCATATAAAGTCAAAATATAATAACCTTGAAAATTGAGTATAGATCTGAATCTTCCAGAGGGAGAGATGGGAGAAAGGGCCAGAAAAAGTGTGGAGAGGAACCAGAGAATTATAGTGGGGAGCGAAGGTTTGGTGCTGGGTGCAGTATGGTAACAAGGCCTGAAGGGGGAGCTCGTACACACAAACAACTATAAACCAACGTTCAGGCAATTAAAACAAACAAGCAGCAACAGATTCAAAAGTCAATTTTCTGGGGGATTCATATATTCCTTCAAGGAAGAAATGTCTATTACTAGTGAGATGAATCCATTTCAGGCCCTATTAAACTGAAGCACAAAAGCCTTTGTAGAAGAATTTGGTTTGCTTTTTTGGGAGTAAAATTCAGCAAGAAAATGATTAGACAAAACATTTTCCTGAAAAAGGAAAGAGAATGAAGAGCTTGGGAAAGAAAACATCCGAACACTGGATTCTAAATATAGATTGGCGTACTAGTGGGTCCACAGACACCAGTGAAGCACTTCAAAATTCTGCTTCCGGGAAGGTGGCTTTGGTTTTTGACTTGGTAATGTAACAGGACATGCCTACCAGGGAGAGTCACTAGTGAACAGAATATATCCCAAAGGATTCATAACACTGAATAAGCCCCAGTGAACCTCTGGGAAGTACTTGGGTCATGACTGTGAAGACGTGAACCTGGGGTGGGGGCCCTTGTCACAAGGCCATGGACTCTTCTGTCTCTCTGCTCTCCATTGTGAAGATGAGCTGAGGATATGGCCCCTTGACCTTCTGGAGGTTACTCTCACCAGACAATGGGTCTGCCAGCACCTTGATCTTGGATTTCTAGAACGATGAGCCATAAGAGTTGTTGTCACTAAATTGGAAACAAATTTGGTTGTTTATCAAATAACCCAGACTCTGGTAATCTGTCTTAGTAGCCGGAACTAAGACAAGGTTTATCAATATGTGTTTAAAGAGATGTGAAAGAATGAGATAAAGGAAACAGAACAATACTCGCAAAATTTTATTACGATTCAAAATGCATCATTGACCTATGCTGAATTTTTGTGTTCTGCAGATGTTATTTAAGACCCAATAAAGAAACACTCGTTCAAACTTTCAATCATTTCCTATTGAGCTAGAATGCAGACACTTAAAATATAAAACTTGGAGGTTTTACTGATAGTGAAATGTAAAAATTATAAGAAAACATAAGTAACTTCATTAAGTGCTCTGTAATTATTTTATTTTTATATTTATGAATTTAGTTTTTACGGCTTTAGGTCTTATTTAAAAGAGCAGAATTGTATGTATACTTCATATTCTTTAATATGACTCTTCTCTGTATCTACCTGTGTGCTGTTGATGAATACTTGGGAGTGACATCTATTTCATTGGGCAGTGGCTACTTCAATTCCCATAAGGACTTCAGAGGTAGATGTACTTGAAAATTAGGAAGAAAATGTTCAGTATTGTGGACATTTTCTGTGAGTTTCTGTCTCTTCTATATCTGGAAGGCAATGGGTTTGAATTTAAAAGTTTCAACAATTCTGCATTGATCAAGGAAAATTTACCTCATTCTCATATCCAAAGGTAGCTAAAGCATTTGGGACAGAACTTGGTTTTTACTAACTATATATGTGCTAATTGATTGATGGATGGATTAACTGAAGTAGTAATTGTGCTTCAATTAACATATTAAAAGTGTGTAATAGGTCAACAGTATTATTATTTTAGTAGTCTGCAGCTCTTTGTGCCAGGAAGGTGTATATTCACTTAATATTTAATAGAGTAAACTGAAAGACTAACCTCTCTAAAGTATATCCATTCCCGAATACTTAGACCTGTGACTGTTATCTTATTTGGCCAAAAAATAAAAATAAACAGCAACAACAACAACAATGGGATCTTTGCAGCTTTGTTATCTTGAGGCTCTCAAGTTGGGGATATTATCCTGAATGAGTTGAGTGGGTCCTGAATGCAGTCCCATGTATCTTTATTGTTACTCTAAGACATAGAGTCCTGGCTCCGGAAATGAGACCTAGGACAGAATTCGTTTCTATGGAATAAAGATGATCATAATTATAAAAATCATGAAAACAACAGTGCTTTATTAGGGGCTTACTATATGTTCAAAATACATTATGACCACATTTTGATATACTTGGATGGAAAGTATATGAATATATATATATATGTGTATCCACACACATACATATATGCACATATAAATTCTTAAGTGTCTGATACAGATAGCAAATAGTCCGTGAGAGAGCAGGAAGTACTAACGAGACTGAATTTGGGAACCAGGCTTTCTAGCCTGTAACTTTGCTCTGCACTATATTAATTCCATCACTTCACAGGATTCCCTAAAACTCATTGCACCCGTGGGTCTTTCCTATAAAATGGTGTGGATAAAGTATCCTCCTTATTGCTTAGCTGCAAAAGTTGAGTGACTGATACATGCAAAGCACTTGGAGTGTTCTTGTTCATGTTAAGTTTTAAATTAATTATAATTAGCTATTACCACTTCTCATCACAATATTCTGAGATCCATATTTTTAATACCCATTTTATATGATAAGAAACTGATGATGTTTCATAAATTAATCAAATCTATATAACAAGAAAGTAAGTTGTGTGATATTAACCCAAATTTCTCTTTCTCTCCAGCTTTATATATATATAAAATTACATTTCTTCATTATCAGTGCAACTGATACTACTTATCAGATGTGACATATACTCTACTTCATCTTCTATTTAGAAAAATAAAGAAATTATAGTATTTGGCATATAACCAGTGATCAATAAACATTAGCTCTTATTGTTTTTATGATTTTTAGAATGTACTTGCCTTTATTGTCAAAAGCTTTATCTTCTTAGTCATTGCTTCCCTGGCATTTATTATTACAGTTAAATCACAGAAACATATATAACAATGTAGCAGTTTTATAATATAGAAATAAAAGGATGATTGATGGCAGATAAACAGACAGAAAAATTGATTGTCTTTGAAGAAATATTCAGTTATTAAATAGACAATAATAAACTTTAGATTTCACAGTCTGTTTATTGATTAAATATGTGAATATATTTGCATATGCTTTTCCTTAATTAAAAAAAAATAATGCTGTCCTTAGTTTCAGACCTTAGTTACAACTTCTTTTCAGCATACTCTGAATTTCACCCAAGAGCCAAATCTCTGCTGGAGTCTTGGGCCACTATTCATCTCAGCCAACAAGTGGAAGAACCGCGCCTGCCTATCCACGTCCCCACTGCCCCATACTGCGTGCTTCTGTCATTTCCTTGCCTGTACTCAGGAAAAGAGCAACGTTTAATTTCCCTTTCCTCTTTTCTTAATTTCAGGTTACCTAATGGCTCAAAGAGCTAACTTTTAGGGCCTACTTGGTATCACAAGGTGTTGAGTGCTGCACTGCGGGGCTTGCACAGTCACTGCTGCACACACAGTTAGATCCCCAGCCAGGGAGAGAACCCACATGGAGCAGCAAACCTCTCCTGCCTCCCACACTGCTCCCCTCAGCACTGTATTTCAGTGGATCTGCCTGTTCTGCTTCCCGCTCTGTGCCTGGTGAATCTCTCACACATCCTTCCCTCACCCCTCCCCTCTGGCCTGTACCCCGGCTATTACATGCATGAATAAATAAAGTTTTGTTTTTTTTTTTAAAGCTAACTTTTGGGGCCTCCCTGGTGGCGCAGCAAGTTGAGCGCTGCACTGTGAAGCACCCGCAGCACAGCAGTGCGCGTTTGATCCCCGTCCAGGGAGGGGACCCACATGGCGCAGCAGACCTCTCCTGCCTCGCCTGCTGCTCTCCTCAGCAGTGTATTTCTTTTTTTTTTTTTCATTATTTTTTTTTTATTATTATTAGTTATATTTGACATCATTTGTAGTCCCCAGGAGGTACCCACCACCATTTCACCCGTGCAC
>JAGFMF010011889.1:282176-301905 GCA_019455555.1 Galemys pyrenaicus
TTTCTCTTGCCTTCTGACTTGTTTCACTGAGTATAATTCCTTCTAGTTCCATCCATGTTTCTATAAATGCCCCTAATTTCTCATTTCTGATTGCTGAGTGTATTTCATCTGCCTGTTCTGCTCCCCACTCTGCCTCTGGTGAATCCTCTCACCTCCCGCGGCTCTGGCTTGTACCCCAGTTCATGTATACATAAAAATAAAATAAAATCTTAAAAATAAACAACAACCCAAAAACAAAAAACAACAGCAAAAAGCTAACTTTTAATTCCTCGTAATAGCAAATACTCGAGCCTTTTATACCTTTCTGCTGATGCTATTTAAAATACTTTCTATAACAAAAGTTGCTTAAGACCACAAGGATGTGGGAAATTTCTTAAGAAAAGCTGTCCAACAAGAAGTGTGTTTTTTCAAAAAAGCCAGAATATCTTAGACAAAATATAGTGTATTTTTTTAAGTCTGTCTTTTCTTTACAATCTTATAGTCTTAGCTCAAGATAAAGAGATTGCTTACTTGTAGTTAGAGATATGAAGTAAGCATTCTACCAAGCTAGAAAATTTATTTTCTGACTGTCCGTGTAAAATGTACCAATGTCAAAGTATTAATGCCAATCGTTTCAAAATTCCTATCGAACTTGGAAAAGATGAATTATATCACTGGAAATTACAAGAATTTTAAACAACTGCAATCTCTTGGCTAAGTATTTCAATAACATCCATGATAGTTAAAACTTTCAAGTGTCTGTGTTCCATTTTTGCACTGTATTTTGTGCACAATATTATCTCTGTACATAAAGTGGAAACTGTTTTGGAAGCAATGATTATATGCTCTACTTTATATATGTAAATTAATGTATATAAAATGTAAATGATTGACCCAAGGTTACATGACTATACACAGTAGAACCCAGGTTTAAATCCAGATCTGTTGCATTCCCAAATCTGTGCTTGTGAATGTGTTTCTACATCCCATGTCCTTGAACCAATACCCCCTCTCCGTATTACCTTCATAAGTAGCCACTTTTAAAGTGATGTGATTTGCTATTTCCTTTTCATCAAAATCCAATCTTCTAAGGAATTGACCTGAGGCAGCCACACCTCCTTGAGGTTTGTAAACCTCAGGATAAGATTCTGTCACTTGGAAGCATTTACATAAAGATTATACCCTATATATGCCCCCCGCCCCAGAACACATACTTAATCTGATCTACGTTCATGGGTTTATTTCTACTGGATAACCATTCATGGGCCTTCAGCAAATGACTGACTAAGGTTGTAGTTTCATCTGGGTCTTTAAAAATTTAATGAGTTTGTGACTCTAAAACCTACAAGTTGGCCTCATTTTACTCCATCTATCACCCAGAAGAAACCTTTCTAGCAGAAACACTCCAAGTGTTTCTTACTGTAAATAATGGGAAGTGTCTAGTTTTGAAGTTCTTCCAGAAGGGTAATGGATAGGCAATCTCTTCTCAGATACTTTAAAATCCGCATTTTCATATTCTGAGCAGCATGCTAAACAAATGTTCAAATGTCTTTTAATAATTTCTCCCTGTGGATTGCACATAGTGCTTGAATGAGAAGGTTTTGATTACATGAAACCACTGAGAATAGGATTGTTAATTCCTCAGACACATGAATAGAATGAGAGGGAAAAATCTTCACTGAAAAGATGATTAAAGATTTAAAGGGAAATGGATTAAAAAGTGAGAATTAAAGGAAGTAAAACGCCAACAAGCATGTGTATGAGGCTGTGTTTTAATTTCTCCAAATACAAAAGTCAAATTGCTGTTCATTCAATCTGATATGCAATGTCTCAGCCAGGGTATATGGGGTAATTCTAACAAAAGCAGTCTCTGATTAACTGATTGTTTAAGACTTTGTCAACACACACTTCAAAATAACTCTTTAATTTTTTTCACTCCATTAATATGTGACACTAATATAAAAAAAGGCTTTTTTTTAAAAAGATTTGTTTATTTATACACACAAGAGCTGGGGTACAGGCCAGAGTCCAGGGAGGTGAGAGGATTCACCAGAGATAGAGCGGGGAGCAGAACAGGCAGACTGACTGAAACACACTGCTGAGGGGAGCAGAAGTCTGCTGCGCCATGTGGGTCCCCTCCCTGGCTGGTGGCAAAGATTGAACTCATGCTGCAGTAGTTGCAGTTTGCTTCATAGTGTATTGCTTAACCCACTGCACCACCACAGAGGCCCCTAAAATAGGCTTTGTTATATGACTTCAAGTTAGTGCTTGAAATATGAATAATCTGCATTCAATATCTCGAAGAGGTATTCAGTATATTCTGTGTGTTACATATGGACTCTGGTCAACACTCCCTTTTTATGACTAAATGAAACTGCTGAATTCCAGGTTCCAAATAACTAAGTTGTTTCAGAGAACTCCTTCTGTGACCTCCAGTCAATAATTCAGCAGTTTCTCCTCATCACTTTATGCTTCAGCCCTTGGCAACAACCGATCTTTTGTCTCTAAAGATTTACCTATTCTGACTATTTCATATAAATGAGGTCATATAATTGTGACCTTTTGTGATCAGTCTCTTTCACTTAGCATTATGGTTTTGAGATTCATACACTTCAATGATGTGTCATATTTATTCTGCTTTATGGGTAAATACATTCTGTTGTCTGAACACACCACAATCTGTTTATCTTCACTTGTTGATGGGCATTTGGAAAATTTCCACCATTTGGCTCTTGTGAACATGCCCGTGTAAGTATGAGTTGAACTGCAGGGTTCCATGGTATTCTATTTTTAACTTTTTTTGAATAACCACCAACCTGTTTTCCACAGCAGCTAAAACACTTTAAATTACCAATGGAAATGTACAAGGGTTCCAATTTCTCCATGCCTTTGACAACACTCCCCCCTCCCACTTAAGCAATTATCCAGTGTGACCTGGTACTTATTGAAGTTTTGATATGTATTTCCCAAATCACTGATGAGTTGAGCATCTAATTATGAGTTTATTGTTTCATGTGGTTAATTATATTATTTAAATAATGCCTATTCAAGTCTTTGGGACATATTATGAGTAGATTGGTTGTTGAAAGAGTTCTTTACCAGTCTTCCAAATGATAATTGATTAATGAAAGTTCTGATTCTGAATCTGAAACAGTTTTAGTGCTCCGTCCACCCTATTTTCTGTAAAAATTCAAATTCAGAAGTAACAGAAGTCCATAATTTGGCTCATCATTAGATACAGCTCTAATTTTTCTGTGTATGTTTCTGATTTATACATAATATCATTTTTTAAATCCAAGTCTGTGTATGTTTTTACTTTTCTAGCTCCTCTGTTAACCCTCAACTCCCATTCAGGGGAGGAAGATGTATAATTCTTATGAGTGAGACGTGTTTTTCTCCTTGTATAAATTGAAGAAAATTGTCCTCAACTGCAATATATTTTTTACAATTATTGGCACTTCCAAAATGATGAGATGTTGTTTTGTTTGTTTAATATAAGTTGAATTCATGTAAGTAGCTCTCCTATCTGCATTTTACTCTGAGAAACAAAAATAAATTACTTCAAAAGGGAAAATTCGTATTCTTTGGTAAAAACAAAAAAGCTAAATCTCAAAAATTTTCAGTTTCTGATTTTTTCCTCTGTGCAAATGCATCCTATTTAACTATAAATATTACCTTATAAGTATTTCTTCCTTGGCCATATCCTCTCTGTTCCAAAGCTCTCTATTTTGGAATATAATTATGCTACTGACTAAGCAAAGTGAGATTTTTGGTTTTATTAAAAGGAATCTAACTACTTATTTTGCATATCAACAAAATCATTTTTGCATGCAAAGAGGAGCTCAATAAACTGCAGGAGCCACTTTCAAAAATCTGTCCCTTGAGAATGTGAGTGAGGATTCTGATATTGGCTAATTAAATGGAAGCATTTGATTTTAGGGAGATGATTACTTCTCATTATTTTATTACAATGAAAGCGTGTTTGATGACCACGTACAATTTAATACACTTGGCTCCTGTGGATGATTCTACATTGTTGTTGTGTCCTTGATGAATTAGTTAACTTGTGAAACTGCTAGTATGTTTTCCGTGGAAGCCAAATCTATTACCCGTACCCATATGTCTGTAGTAAGAGCGATCAGAAATATAGAAACCTTGCATCTGGAAGGAGTAAGCTTGCTTCCTCCATAATGGCTTCAAATCATTCTTTCTAAAAAACCCAGTCTTACAGAAAAAGACTAGACTTTCATGCAAAACTCTGTTAAATTAACAGTTCATCATTTTATAGTACACTATAATAGAGCTCTATGCTCAGTCATATGCTCTTGCTCACACTCCTGAAATCTCATTACAGAGTCAGTCATAGACATATGGCTGGGTCTATAGCTGCTTACTTCTTGAAAGAAGACTGAAGTTAGTCTCTCTCCTTACCTCATTTATCAAATATGCGTGCAGAATGTGGTCTTCTATGACAATTTCAATTTTTCCGCTTTTCTTCCTCCCTTCCTCCCTTTTTACTTCCATATTTTTAAATTTAGTTTATTCCAAATGTAACTGATTCCCTCCTCCCTCCCTTTCTTTTTTTCTTTCATTTTTAAAGGATTTCATTTATTCCAAATATACCTATAGTCTTTCTTGGAGTTTAGCTCTCATACCAAGGAGCTATAAAACTATAATGTCAAAATTTTCAATAATAAATTTTATATCTTTCTATATCCCAACAGTCATATATTTTTAAACATACAGCAGCTTTGTGGAGTCTTTGGAAAAACCTAGTACATGAAACAATTTGCCAACCCATAACAGACAGACTGCATACAAAAAGGGACAATGTGGCATTTGAAGTTTATAAATATTTTTACGTCTTCATTTGGTCATGATATTTGGGCAGAGGGCAGAATAAAACCATTCTATTTTACAACTAGAAGAAGGGAGACCCTGAAGATCTGTGAGACAGTCTCGGTCAGTTCTGGTGAGAAGTGTCACTGACTGGGTGCCAACGCTGAGTTTCTGGTGAGAGTGAGGGCCAGGTATCTAGGTCCTATGGGCAAAGCTCAGATGCAATCAGGAGAAGCTACACTCTCAACCCTTATGGGTGCTTCAGGGCCAGCTTCCCAGCGCTGGGTTGGTACTGAGCATATTTGCCATCCACAATGTCAGGGGAAGACTGTTTCTTATCGAACTATGTCCATCGATAACGTCAGCACCTTAGGCTTATTCCAGAAAGTTCCCATCCCAATAATGGAAGAGGGATAGCTTCAAGGAAGGGTTAATGGTGGGGTGGTGATAATCATTTAACAAAACTAGGCCAACTTTAATATTTATATTAATTAATACATTTATCCTCTTTTTGAGCTGGTTATTTCTTGGAATGGCAGTGGGTTTTGCAGATCCAGGAATTAGGGAGATTTGAGCATCAGTATCTAAAAGAGCCAGCCAGTGTTTATTTATTTTTTTTTTTGTTTGGTACTCAAACTCCAGTTAATGTGGTATGTGATAGAAAAAAGCAACTGTTGCTTAAAGGTGCCAGTTTGTAAGAGACAGAATCCCATGTCCAGGGGTCTTGGTAAGGCTAAATCTGGGGCAGACGAGCCTGGGCGAGCCTCCAAAGAAGATGCTGCCATAGATTGTCATGGAACTAGTGAACATTGTCACTGCCCCACCAGTTTACCAGAGATCATCCTCTTTGGGCACTTGTTCCCTAGCATCCAGTCTAATCTCTTCTTGTTCATCCCAGATTCGTGAATGGGAGCCTAACTAGAGGTGGTTGATTTGACTTCAGAGGGGGTGGCCTCCCCACTGATAGTAATTTGAATTTAGTCCATGTGGGAGTTGTTTGCAGATTAAGTGACAACACTTAACTTGGTATTTAGTTAAATGCAAGGGAGTTGCGTCTTTTTGAATTGTCTTAGCATTTGTCATCAATATAAGGGCCCTCATGTTTATCAGGAACTGGCCACCTGAGAACAGACTGGATGGACTCAGAACTCAACTCATCCTCCTCTGAACTTGCCAGGCCATGTGCACCGGTGGCCTGACGAGCCCACTCCCACACAGCCAGACAAAGATAGTGGCCTCGGGTGATGTTTTCTGCTGATGGTTGACTACATAGGCCTAATATAGGGTGGGCAGCCTTGCAAACCACAGAGCTTCAGACCAGCAAGGTAAATAGAGAGATGGAAAGTCTCCTTGGGGGCCATTTCTAATTGCTCACTAACTGTGCAATTAGTGGGAACAACATTACTATGGAAGTCAATTGTTTAATTTCAGCCTCCCTTAGGTTGACCTCACTCTTTGCTGGATACGATCTATAGACCTAGGTAGTCCTCTTTCCTCCAGTTCTTGAATAGGTAGGTCCTTAAAGTTTGGTTTGGTCCTCTGGGTTAGAGGACAATGGTGGTATTGCAGCGTTTTATCCACTAGAGGGCAGCATTCGCCTTCCCTAGTGTTCCCCTCAGGTCTTGGGGGAGGGGAGGGAGAGGTGCCAGGACAGGGATAAGCACCTTCTTTCCTCTCAAGGTAGCTAGCTACCTGATGTAAAGCAGCCTTGACCAAGGACAAAGTCCATCTCTTGGTTTGAAACATCTACTTAGCTGGCTATCCCCCACCTTTAATCCTAGAGAAGTAGAAATGCAAACCTCAGTCCTGAATGCCTTTCATAACTGCTCTGCAAGGGCTGGTTGGTTTCTGGACCTCACACTGAGGAAGTGGCAGGGCATCATTCACAACAACAAACGTCCTTGTGCCAGATGCAGAGGGAGCCAGCTGCTTGTAACCTGGCCACTATGGTGAGGGGCTCTACCTGTCACTGGTTCCCAGGGACTAGGTGCGCCTCTTTGATCAGAGCATCCCAACTCATCAGTCAAACCTCAAGAACCCCTTCCTGATTTGGCCTGTTTGGGATAACTAGGTGCCCCTCTCCTGAGAGGAAGATCCTCTCAGTCCTGCAGCTTCCAGAGTCCAGGGCTACCTAGTGAGGACCCTCGTGTGTTACCAGGTCCCTGGGCCACAGGGCACCTCTGGTACCCACAGTTAGTTCCAGTGGAATGAAGGGTTCACTCAAATATTGATGCTGCTGGGCCAATTTAATGTGGCACACAGGACTAGAGAATGCGGAGCAGGCCATGCGAAATGTACTCCACGTATTATGGGTTTAGCATCAGCCACTTAAGGCCACACAGGGCCATTTTGCAACAGACTTTGCTATTGACTGTGGAGACCCCATTCCTTATCTGTTCCTGATCGTAGGGGCAGGAGGGCACGGGACAGTTTCTCTAGGATTCAGGCAGGCGGATAAAGGAGGCATCCTGGAGCCCTCCAGGGCATTTTCAGGCTTTTCTTACACTTTACATCAGAGGTGACCAGGCACACGGCAGGCAGGGGACTGGGGGACCAGGAGGCTGGCAGGCCTCCTAGCCCCAGGTGCATCTTTGCTCTCTGGGCTGCTGCTTCTCCAGCTCCTTCTACTTCTTCTGAACTCTGCTGCTACGTCTACTGGCGTCCCGTGACGCTGTCCTTATATACCCACTGTCTCATCCCAGGTGTACTGACCTACGCATGCCCACACCCTGCTTCACGTGCCCGCCATCAGGCATGCGTGTGGGACCACAGGTGTCTATCAGCGACACGAGTGGCAAGAGGGCACCAAAACCTAGTAACCTTCATTTACCTTACACTGCTCAACTCCTTGAGTATAGGCAGAATCTATGAAAACGCGAGAAGAGACTGCTCTTCCGACTGTTATGTTATAGGTTGGCAAGACTTTTGCAAATGCACTTAAGGACCTTAATATGTTGACTCTCAGGCAAATTGAGGTTAAATTAGCCTCACATAATCAAACAATCCCTTTAAGGCTGAGGCTTCCCCTGCAGTCAGTGAAAGCTGGCTGTGAACAAGGGAACCTCCTGTGGTGCATAGTTCTATAGATGGCAGTCAGCTGGCAGGGACCTGAGGTTGGGCCCGGAGGTAAAATTAGTCCTCAGTTTATGGCTTCCGAGAAGACAAGGCCTTTGTAATCATACAGCCAAAGGAACTGGATGAAGCCAACGTCCCTGTGAACCTAGAAGAAGGTCCAGGGCTCTGAGGATGAAGGGAGGCCTCCAGCCAACATGGCCATGGGCAGCAAGATGTGAGCAGAGGACACAGGCTGAGCCCAGATTCCGACCTCCCAAGCTGAGATGGCAAGTGTGTTCCTTGAGGCCTGTAATGTGATAATTTGTTATACAAGAGATAATTGATTCAAGGAGGAGAGGCCAAATAGCAAACATAGTTCGACCCTTAAGGTACAAAGAGAAAAGAAAAATGGAAGAAAGATGGAGGGAAGTAAAACTGCTTTCTCAGTGTCTGAGTACCTGTGTCAGTAAGTGCCTGGCACTTCCCTTGGTCCACAGCCCTTTCAAAGGCATCCTCCTGCAAATAGCTGCAAGACAGGGTACAGCAAAACAACTGGGTAAGGAGAGAGATGCCTTCACCCTGGAAGGCCCCTCTTTCAAAAAGTCCTGGTACCCCAATCCCTAACTATTTGAGTGATCCCCATCTCCCTAAACATATCCCTGTTCCCCATTCTTATGCCTTTATGCTTCACCAATGAAGAGTGAACCCAGAAATCTCCCAACCTAATACTGGCTGAGTCCCAGGTGCTCTCTCTGCCCCCATCTCCTTCTCATTGCTTTCTAACCTGTATGGCCCTGAAGTGTGCCCTGCACCTCCAAGACTTGTAAGCAATAAATCTTTTTCCTCAAAGCTCCCTGGTGGATTTTGCTGAAGTGCATCCTTAATCATAATAAGACCACAGTGGCTGGTTCAATCACAACATTGGTTCTGGCAAGGGGAATATCTGTGGAGGTTTCTGACCAGTCACTGGCTATAATACAGGTCCCACACGGGCCCTGGGCCATCCAGGCTCTTGGTCACTGGGACTAACGTTCCAGGCCCGGGAGTGACAATGAGGACATGCTGGACCTGTTTATACTATGTCTATGGTGACTTCTGTCTGTTTTCATCTTTGAAAAGCTAAGGAGATGTCAAAGTTCTAGCAGATGAATTGCATTTTTAATCCTTTGGAATGCAAGAGAAGGCCTTCCTTGAGTCCTGTCTGCTAGTGAGAAGCACAGTTGAGTTACAGTGCTGAAATCATCAAACTCTTTAGGAAAACAAAACTGAAAACTCATAAAGATTACTAGAATCCATTTCCCAGAAGTTATGTTTCCAAACAGAAGCCAAATCAGTTCTGTTTACTGGGTTCTGGAAGGTCTATTATATATTGTTGGAATTTTCACAAAGGTTTAGATTTGAGTTGGTGCTAAAACATCTGAAGAGTTCTAGCTTATTAAAATTATATACCTTTACTAAGTAAATAAATTTATTCTAGAAATATCAGAATAAAGTATATTAGTAATTAGAATTAAGCAATAATATATATCAAGTTTATTGGTCATATTATTACTACTATTTAATGTTACTCTTAAAGTACAACGTGAGGTAGTCTTTTTAAAGGAATTAACATTCTTTTGTGAAACTTAATTTTAACAATGGAAAAGCTTTGTATGAGAATCAAGTTTATTTCACTCTGGGCTCTCAGGAAGTTGGTTATTTCCCATGTCCTCAGTCAGATCGTATACAGATTTTTAGCCAGTGGGATATGGGTAATAATGATGCACAAGACTTTCAGGACAAGACCATAAATCCTCTTGGGGGAAATTTCCACGTAATTTATTCCCCTTTTGTGAAGACCAAAGGAGTCATATGTTAAAGCTGGTAGCATCAAAAATGAAAGCAATTTGAGTATTTAAATGGATGTCTGTGAGCCAGCCTGCACTGACCATGTTAGACAGCAACAGAATAGGCAATAAAATATTATTACATTAAGCCACTGCTGTTTTGGGTTTATCTCTAATACATAGTTTACTCTAATACAATAATCAATATAGTTTTATTTTCCATGTATAGTAGCACTTGCAGATTTGACATCGTTATATTGTTTGATCAGCAGAATTTTTTAAATTGCCTTAAGATGTTTTAGATGCGGAATGCATTATTTAGTCACGTTTCCTTGAGTTACGTGTCCTTATTATTACATCCCTTCTTATTAATTTACTTTTATGACAGGTCCTGGAATTCATTTGGGTTTGCAGACCACTGCTATGTAACTAGTCTCCTTTAATGTTATCTAATGCTGAGCAAACAAATGCTACTTTGTATGTACTTTCCTGTACTATGACATTAGCTTCTAAAATGACACAAGTAACAGTAGCAGTTGGGTAAATTTTAAAGCCTGCTATTTTCAAAAGATGCTACAGGTGGTTTTGGAAAAAAAAAATGTATAAATGAAATCTGAAATATGGCACAATACCTTCTAGGTGAGAAGTGGATTTAAAAGTCATTATTAAATATGCAGCATACCTTGCAAAATATTGTGATTATTAATGATACTGGTAAAGAGATAACCACATATTATTTTGCAATATTTATAAGTATGAAATTAAGACTTCTCAGAATCAAAACTATATGTTCTGAGCATATAAACTAAAGTTTATGGAATGTAATTATGGTGGACTAAGGTTCCAGGCAGAAATATACCAATAAATCAAGGGAATATTGAGATTATGCAGATATTCTACATGCCCAAGCAGTGCCAGAAGTTCATTACAAACCTTATGTGTAATTACTAATAATTTTACTTTCATAGATAAATTTTATAAATGCGGGCTGGAGCAGAGGCAGAATATCATATGTCCTAGTGATACATTCTATATATGTGTTTTTCTTTTATTTATTGATGTAACATTGCATTATAGCATTAGAGCAGATTGAAGTGTGCAACATTGAGACTCAGTGTACATAAACTATGGCAAATTCACTGCAAACGGTTTAGTTCTATCCTTCACTAAGGCACCTTCCCTTGCCTCTAACTTATTCCCCTTGCCCCTTTATCCCATCTATTCTCCCTTTCCTTTTTCTGTTCATTTCTGAATTTATAATTTAGCCTTCTCAGTAATCTTTCACTTTTGTTTCTTCTTTTTTAAATCAGAATTTATTCTTTCATCTTTACTTTTGAGAGGACTTGGTCTTTTCTTCTAATTCTTTAGTGAGTCCTCTCAAGTCCTCATTTCATATCTTCTTGCTGTTTGTTCATTTCTATTATGAAAATGTGAATTGTAATTTAGGGTATTCCTTTACACTATGAAAATATGTGCCTCAGGTTATTGTGGTATACAATATGAAATTTCTGTCTGTGATAATTTAGTAACTGTGGAAAGGTTTATATTGAATTTTGTTAAAATTTCTTTTTATGAGTGATTTTGCTTTTTACCATATATTTGCATCTTGTTTTCCTGGGAATGCACTATTAGGAGTCCATAAAATTGTTGATGGGGGAGTGCAAAGGATTTCAGGGAGCTTTTACAGTTTATTTGTTAAGCAACCACCACTCCCACCATCTCCTACTACTCCCTGTCTCACTCACTGTTTCAGCCACAGAGCTCCTGCAATACGCCAAACAGGGTCTGGTCTGGATGATTTTTTTCTTCAGATATATGCATTACTTGCTTCCCCATTTATTTCATGTCTATGTTTGTGATCAAGTATTACCACTGCTGAAAGGCCTTTGGTGAACTAACGAAGTTCTTCTTACTGTTGTCACCATATATATCACCAATAACACAGAAAATAGGAGGAAATAATACAATTATATATATTTTCTGCCTCTCTAAATATAAACTTCATGATAACAGTGACTTTATTTCATATATTGTTAGATTGCCAATACCTATAAATTGACAACTAATTGGGACTCAATTATTTGTGGATTAAATGATGTCTGTGTTATTTGTTTTATACATTTATTTGTTCAAATATTAGGTTATAATTCTTAAATGGCTGCTGCATACATTATATCTATTCTTAATCTTTTTTGTCAATTTTTGTCAAAAGATTATAGTCAGCGTTTAAGAGTGATATGATAGCAATTTACACAGATATACTATCTTACATTAGTACCATACATACTTACGGTATGCAGGATTAAAGCAGTCAGTGATGTGACAAATTAAGTTTCTCCTATCTATTATATTTTTAAAAAGATTTTATTTATTTATACACAGAATAACAGAGGTGTAAACCAGATGAGCAGGGTGCAGAAGTGTCATCAGAGACAGCAGGGAGCAGAACAGGCAGATTTACTGAAATACACTGCTGAGGGGAGCAGTGGGTGAGGCAGGAGAGGTCTGCTACGCCATGTGGGTCACTTTCCTGGCTGGGGATTGAACTCAGGCTGTAGCGATGATAGTGTTGAGACTTAGCCCAAGGCCACTAGGGAGGCCCCCCTTTTTATTATACTGATCTAATTTCCAGAATAAAATACTAACCACACATGTAAGTTCATAAGTACAAATGGGGGGAACATTTCAGCTGTCAAATATCATCCAAGTTAAATATTTATGTTCACTCAGTCACATGAAACTGACTTTACAGTTCTAAATTTCTGTCTTTGCCCAGGTTAAATGATATGCTCTGTATTGTGACTCATAAGATTACCTCTAAGTGTCATAAAACTATATAACTTTTATTGATCCCAGTGTTCAAATGGTTTCTAAGTGCCACACTCAACCCTCTGAAGGGGTGTTTTAGTGGATCTCATTTTACAGAAGGGAAACAGAGCACAAGGGGTGCATTTACTCCGTCAGCCAGAAGACCAATACGGCCGGCTCAAGAGCACTTTTAGCAGCGTGTGTGCTGGGACTGTGCTCGTTCTGCCAACCTGCAGTGTTTTCCTCTTGCAGGATGATGACGCAGCTCACCCCTTTTAAATCAGCCTCGCATGAGATCCAGGATGTCAGCTACTGCATCTGAAATAGTCTTTTTTATTTCAAGTGCATTAAACTTGGAAGCATATTAGTTCTGTTTAACTCTTGCGTATAAGCTAACAGACAATCTATGGTTACTACTGAAATTTAAGGTCTAGAACTAACTTAGTCTTGTCAAGTGCCAGCTTTCCATTTTATACACACACACACACACACACAAACACCCCTTACAAACTTTTGTAATGAACAGCAAATACGATAACTATAAGGTATATATAAGACAGTAATAGTATATAGAATTCAGAATGTCTACTAGGTATTTTTGGTTTTTTTTTTAAGATTTATTTATTTATGCATATAAGCACTGGGGTACAGGCCAGAGGTGGTGGGGGTGGTGAGAGGATTCACCACAGAGAGCAGGGAGCAGAACAGGCAGATCAACAGAAGTACACTGCTGAGGGGAGCAGTGGGCACAACAGGAGAGGTCTGCTGCGCCATGTGGGTCCCCTCCCTGGCCGGCGGCAGGGATCGAACTCGTGCTGCAGTGGCTGCGGTTTGCTTCATAGTGTGTCGCTTAACCCACTGCGCCACCAGGGAGGCCCCTACTAGGTATTTTTGAAAACTACTGTTAACAAAATGTCAAAATTAATAATGATACAATGAAGCTGAATAAATACTGTGATGCATATCTGTTTTATTTTTCATGCTACTTTTGCTATCACCACAAATTCAAGACAATTCTTCATTGTTATGGCAATTTGGTGAGAAGTGAATCATAAAAAAATTAACACTTTATATATATATATAAGACTATGGAAAGAGGGAAGCTCTCGGTGATGCACTATATATGCATATGTGTGTATGTACATATATACACATATATCAACAAACACATATATATATGTTGTTTGTATATATATACAAACATAAAATAAAGGTGAACTATATTGAAATGGGATGTTTTATTTACAATTTCAAGAGGACTGAAATTGCATTTCTTTGGGAAAAGAAATACCCATCAAAGAACCAAAAGAATATTTCTGCACCAGTGAGCCAATGAACCCCCTGCACACACATCCCATGTCCATCCTCTCTTCAATCCATCAAACACAATGCAGACTGAGTGACTTAAAAAAATGCTAATCCCTTGATGGCACTCTCTGGCATTTTCAATAGTATCTAGACTGCTTAGCTCATGTGATGACTATGACATTTCTATCATATTTATCTGTCAGTGTCAGTTTTGCACAAAGTGACTCCATTTCTATATATCAATCTGATATCTTACTCTGAACCCCCTCTGTGCCCAAATGCAACCCATTCTGCATTACTTGTCCAAGTAATCGCCTTTCTGATCAAGTGAGAATTGAAAAATCAGCCAAGTCCAATCAAGTTTTATCTTTGCCTTCCCTTCCTCTAATTTCTGCTGGCCTCTTAGTCTGCTAGCAGGAGACTCATGCTAGTGGGGTAACCCTCCTGTCTATGCAGAAAATATGAACCTTTTTGAGGATTGGCTCTCTTGGCCTCTGATGTTTAGTCTCTGGCCATTCTTTTTGCATGTGGGTTGGGGTGGGATGGGGTGAGTTGGGGAAGGAGAGGTGGATTCCTCAATAGCTGAGCTTATTTTCTCAGCACAAGTGATGTTTGTTCTGCCTCACAGAAAGACTTGCAGGTCAAGTTGGTACAAACCACGTGATGCCAGCAGTTCTTTTTTATCGACAATTTTAGTCTTGCAGAGATTCAGTCAACCTTCATTCTCACTTCCTGTGCATCCTTTGGAGTCTGTTCTTTGACCCGCCATTAGCACCTCTTTATGAGGCTAGGCTCATTGGTTCATTTGCTCATTAAATCAAAACCCCCATCTGGGAAGGAACAAGAACATTGGTCCTCTTTTGTTTTTGTTTTAAAGATTTATTAATTTATGCACACAAGAGCTGGGGTACAGGCCAGAGTCTTGGAAGGTGAGAGAATTCACCAGAGACAGAATGGGGAGAAGAACAGGCAGATTGTCTGAAATATACTGCAAAGGGAAGCAGTGGGTGAGGCAGGAGAGGTCTGCTTTACCATGTGGGTTCCCTCGCTGGCCAGGGATCAAATTCATGATGTTGTATCTCGATGCTTTGCAGTGCAGTGCTCAACCCACTGTGCCACCAGGGAGGTGCCCACTGGTCCTCTTTATGGTACTGCAGGCCTGCAATACCAGGGGCCTTCTTTTTGAGCATGAACTGAGAGACCAGGGAGTTCTCAACTGCAGCCTACTTTACTCAACCTACTTGACTTTCTTTGCTCATCCCTGCCTCTATGTCCTCATAGACTGAAGACTTGCTGTTTAAATGGTGTTTAAATAATACCAGTTAAATAATGTAAACGGTCCAGCCAGTTACATCATCACTCTCTACAGGACACCCCACTGGCGACATCTCACGACAAAAGCCCACAGTTCTGCCTGCTTGTGCCTGCTGCATGTTCCCTGCCAGCTCTGCTCAAAGTAGATGCCTGTTGTCCCACATTCTCAATGTCAGTGGTTTTTATTGGTAAGAACAGAACATTGGAAGCTGCTTGATGTTGAAAGTTAATGCCTGCCATTATTATTATTAATTTTAACATTAATAGTTAATATTAATTAAAGGTCAGTGAAATTATTCTTTAATATATACATTTGATATGAATAGTTGATACTAATCTAACATATTTTAGGGCATGGCTTCCTTAAGGGCTGCACAGTACTACCTTCACATCGGTGAGCTAATATGAATGAAATAATGGCAGCTGTCAGGCCCTTTCCTCCTGCACTCATTCTCACACTTTGCCCCTTCTCCCTGCTGGCAATTCCCTAACAGCACCAATAAGAGCTCATGCTCTAGAACACTAAGGCAGCTTCTAGGAAGAAAATAAAATAACTTTGAAAGGAACTCTACTGCAGCTAGCAGAGCCTAGGAAACAATGACATGTAATTTGGTTTCCTGGAGGAGATTAGGAACAGATCCCATATAAACAACTATGGAAACCTAAACAAATAAATCTGACTAAAGTGTGGGCTGTAGTTAATAATAGCAATGCATTAATAGTACTTTACTGATGTGACAGATACCCCAAACCAATATGTTAATAATTGAGGAAAATGGATATGAGATCTATAGAGATTTTCTAGTTTCACATTTTTTCCCCTGTAATATTAAAACTACTCTAAAACTTGAAAAAAATACTTTAAAAATTTATTTGAAGCCCTGGGTAAAGATAAAGAATTATAGGAAAATATTTGAAATGCTTCAATATTTGTTGACATGTAAAATTTAAATCCATTCTTATAAAAGTTCTTTTCAGGCACAATTTGAAACATGAAGCTACTGAAAAATATTTCCATAGTGAAAATAGCCTCTAGGAAAAATAAGGGAACCTATTTAATATTAGATTTATATTTTGTATAATTAATATATAAGTTTTCTACTGGGAAATACTATTATTTTTTAAAACAATTCCAATTAGTATAATTTTCAATAATTTTATGACAATGAGGACACTAATCACTTTCATTTTTTTGAAACTTTACATCTGCACTGATAATTTTTTAGCTCACAATATCCCCCAAAGACTAATTAAATGCAAAATCAAATAACATTTTCTCTAATATATCCAAAATTATATATAAATAATTCAGGTAAAGGGAACTCTTTTATAATAACTTGGTGGATTTTCAAATAGATTAATGATTCTTTTAATTATAATTTTATGATTTACAATGATGATTGGTTTTGGTTATTTGAGTTATCTCTTGAGTCTGGAATGTAAAACATATTAGTATAGTTGATATCTTCATTAGTTTTTCTTTTTCCCTCTGTGAATTTTATCCTTTCAAATGACTAAAAATGCATTTTAGAAGAAGCAATTTTTTTCTTTGTAGATTTATATGCAGCCAAGACATGTTTTTCAGAAGTATATTTTAAGTACTTATTAATTTTTATTTGTATATATAACAGCATTGTCAAGAATATAAATAGGCATACTAATTAATGAGTACATTAATATAGTAAACTATATTCACACCTTCCTATAGTATTATTGGCTATTTGAAACCATTAACCATAGTGAAAAATGAACCATTTCAGGATTTAGGAAGAGTTGGGTACCTGATATAGGTGTGGTAAGATGAAAGGAATGTAGCAATTTTATTAGTGAAAGTGTTTTTACATTTAAAAGAAAACAGATCCCCCAGTATATGTTCTAAGCTACATTTTAAAAAAAAAAATTTAATGTTAATATTTTTACTTAAACCATTACAGAACAGAGTTTGTGAGCTATATAGAGAATAAAGTGTATAGCATTCTTAATATCAAGAGTTAAAGGTTTAATTCTTACCTCAGTGTTATCATTCTATGTGTTTGTTTGTTTTTTTAAAGCTTTATTTATTTATGCATACAAGCACTGGGGTACAGGCCAGAGGTGTGGGGGGTGAGAGGATTCACCACAGACAGAGCGGGGATCAGAACAGGCAGATCAACAGAAGTACACTGCTGAGGGGAGCAGTGGGCACAGCAGGAGAGGTCTGCTGCACCATGTGGGTCCCCTCCCTGGCCGGTGGCAGGGATCGAACTCGTGCTGCAGTGGCTGCGGTTTGCTTCATAGTGCGTTGCCCATAGTGCGAGGCCTCATTCTATGTGTTAATGAGTAAATAAATCATACTTCTAGCACCTCTCTTAACCAGAAACTGGAGTATTTAATTTAAAAGTTGACTATCAACTTTAAAGAATTTAGAGTTAAATGTTAAAACATTCAACATACTTTTTGTTTTCCCATATCAGCTACATTCATATAAATATTAATTTTACTTTCCAATATAATTTATCTTTATATTCCTAAATAAATTGCATTGGCCACTTTTATCTATTTAATGAATTGTCATAGCTATTTTCAAGGAGTTTGTGCTTTTGCTTATGAATGAAAATTGCAAGAATGAGTTCTATTTTTGCTGCTCTCAGGTTATCAATAACTGATATTGAGACTGCATAGGTTCTGTGTGTCTTATTGTGATTGCAAGATACACCTCAGCACTAATAATCAGGAAACCATGGCAGAAAAACTTCATTAATTATAGAGTCTTGAATTAAAAAAAAATTATTTATTTATCCATACAAACACTGGGGTACAGACCAGAGGTGTGGAGGAGTGGGAGGATTCACCAGAGACAGAGTGGGGAACAGAACAGGCAAATAGACTGAAACACACTGCTGAGGGGAGCAGCAGGCGAGGCAGGAGAGGTCTGCTGTGCCATGTGGGTCCCCTCCCTGGCAGGCAGCAGGGATCAAACTTGTGCTGCAGTGCCTGCAGTTTACTTCATAGTGTGTTGCTTAACCTGCTGCGCCACCAGGGAGGCCCCAGAGTCTGGAATTGTCACAGCATATCTGGGGCCACACAGGGAGGAGTCCCAAGGAGAGGGAGAGTGAGCATAGGCCTGAGGTTCTGCTTTTATTGGAGTCAAGTTTGGAGATTTACAGTTTTGTAGGCTCATTCTTTATTGGTCAGTTTAAAACATAACATTGGGAATTTAAAACATGGGAGGAGGAAAAAAAAAATTAAACAGCCCAAGTGGTAGGTTTGCTAAGGTGTTGTCAAACGCTCCAAGCCTCCAGTGACTGGAAGTGTGGTTTTAGAGAGCGCCATCTTTGAGGTGGATGTCTTGGTGATGAAAGCTTAAGTCAGTCACGCGCATTACAAAAAAGGAAAAGGGCCTCCCTGGTGGAGCAATGGGTTGAGCACCTGAGCATAGCACTGTGAAGCATCCACAGCACAGCAGGGAAAGTTTGATACCCGGCCAGGGAGGGGACCCACATGGCTCAGTAGAACTCTCCTGCCTTGCCCATTGCTCCCCTCGGCAGTGTATTTTAGTGGCTCTGCCTGTTGTGCTCCAGACTGTCTGTGATGAATCCTCTCACCTCCTGAGACTCTGGCCTGTACCCTAGTTCTTCTGTGCATAAATGAACGGATCTTTAAGGGATTAAAAAAAACAACTGCACTGTTAGGATTTACACTACATTAACTCAAGATACCTTAAGAACATTAACCCAGCAGAGTCAATAGGTTATTATGGCAGTAATTCTGAAGAAAGTAATCTTATTTTTGACCATAGAACTCTAGATTATCTATGAGAACATGGGTAGACATCTTAGTCTAACCAACCAGTTTATTCCTTTTTGTATGCTGGCATAGTGTACATTGTTACTTGCTGACAAATAACTTAGCGTTTCCTGATAAATGCATTTCAATGTTTGTAATGTGTCCATGCTTCTACCAGTATCTGGACATGGCAGCATCTAAGGCAGACGGGATTGGGAAATAGTCTTTTCATATGCAACTGGCCTGACATAAACTTAGAGTTCTATTAATTTTAGAGAGAAAAAGACAGAGTGATTATGTTGTAAATACTTTAGTATCCTTTGACATGTTTCTATCAGAATATGTTTGAGACTATGTCCCTCTTTAAGAATGATGAATACAATCATATGACTTCTATTATTTAATTTAACTTGTTCCATAAAATATAAGATTAGAGATTATCCATTCTCTCTTGGTATTTATGAGCATCTTTAGCAATTAATCCAATACAATCCCATATGCCTAACTTCTCTTCTCCTCCAATATGTCCTTTGACATTCTACATAAAACTGGAATCTCAAATTTCCTATGTGAAGTGAAAACTAGCTTCAACAATAACATGTAAAACTGGGAATTTTTACCTTCTATCAGATGCTACAAGTCTAAGGCATGGAACAGTAACCTATTTGTTGTCCAATGCCATTACTAAATTCTATGTTTTAAAAAAAAAATGGTCCTACTATATCACACCATGTACAAAAATCAACTCAAAATGGATAAAAGACCTAAATGTAAGACCCAAAACTATAAAATACATAGAGGAAAACATAGGTAAAACGCTGAAAGACATACATCTC
>JAGFMF010011889.1:302003-327458 GCA_019455555.1 Galemys pyrenaicus
GCTGGCGAGGATGTGGAGAAAAAGGAACCCTGGTCCACTGCTGGTGGGAATGCAAGCTAATCCAACCATTATGGAAGGCCATATGGAGGTTCCTCAGTCTACCAGAAATGGAACTACCATATGATCCGGCAATCCCACTCCTAGGGATCTACCCAAAGGACACAAAAACACTGATCCGAAAGAGCACCTATACTCCTATGTTTATTGCAACACTATTTGTAATTGCTAAGACCTGGAAACAACCCAAAAGCCCAAAAGTAGATGACTGGATCAAGAAGATGTGGTACATATACACAATGAAATATTCAGCAATCAGAAATGAGAAAATAGGGGCATTTATAGAAACATGGATGGAACTAGGTGATGGTGCACGGGTGAAATGGTGGTGGGTAACCCCTGGGGACTACAAATGATGTCAAATAAAGCTAATAAAAAAAAAATGGTCCTTTTGCCCTTCCAGTCATACAAAGTTAATACGGATTGGGTTTACCTTTCTACATTGCTACTGTGGTGGAAGTCATTTCGTTTGGCCAAAGAGTGCACAGTGACTTTAAGTTGACAGTAGGGCCCTTGTATAAGCACATTCAGAGATGACTTTGGGGAAGGTCACAAAAAAGAGACTACCAAAATTAACATAATCTGATAAAATAGGAAAAATAAAGAACCGACTTCTGAATTGACCCCAAAGTAAGACCCAGACAAGCCTTTCCCTTTAGAATCTGCATCTCCATAAACTGAGCACACAGACCTGAGGAAACATGTTGCACCATGAAATACATTGCTGAAACTGACTGCATACGTGACTTAACACAGTTTAAAATACTGAATGATGATTTGAGACTTGGCCCAGGACAGGGTGTAGGGGTAGTAGGGAAGGGGTGCAGAAACCTCATCTTGCAACTGCCCAAGTGCTGGAAGTGCTACTGTGCAATTAACTGTTATCTTCCAAACTGGGGTGGCCTGCCTTTTTCTTCAGTCTCTCTCTTTTTTGTCATGACAGTGCTTTCAGGTTACTCTTGGCTGTTACCTGTAAGAACTTCCCAAGGAGGGCCTCCCTGGTGGCACAGTGGGTTAAGCACCGCACTATGAAATAAACCGCAGCCACTGCTGCACGAGTTCGATCCCTGCCGCCGGCCAGGGAGGGGACCCACATGGCACAGCAGACCTCTCCTGCCTTGCCTGCTGCTCCCCTCAGCAGTATACCTCTGTTGATCTGCCTGTTCTGCTCCCTGCTCTCTGTGGTGAATCCTCTCACCACCCCCACACACCTCTGGCCTGTGCCCCAGCTCTTGTATGCATAAATAAATAAATCTTAAAAAAAAAGAACTTCCCAAGGAACTCTAGTGATCAGCAGTCTCCCCTGCTTCCCAGCTGCTTCCCACACTTATGTCCACGAGCATCTCAGTGACTGCTAGGTGGTATTACCTAGGTGAATCCCCAGGTTCCCTGTTGGGAAGGAGTGTTTTCCATCCATATCCAGAAAAGGGAGAGTTAGTTGGATTTTTCCTACAAAATGGAAAGTGAAAGTAGTTTTCTCTGTTGACACAGATAATCATGTCTTCTTAAGGGCCAGATAAATGCTTAATGTCTGTGGCTATTATAAAATAAAAACCCTTAAATTTCCTGGGCCTTATGTCACCTTGAAATATGAATATCTGGAAAATAATACTCTAATAACTGGAGCTAAACTCAATATCTGCCAAGACTATAATCATTTGTCTTTTGAATAACTAAAATGAGTTTTATTATCCTTTTGGATCAACACATTTAACTAGAAAAATAGTAACAGATCTGATTTCCATAGTATGTGCAGAGGTTTGGAATTCCAGAGCTTTCTACAGGAGTGCTGAGAAATGCAGTGCAGTATTAATTCCCATATATTATAGGAATTAAATAATAAACTTTTAAAATATCCCATGGGTCAGAAAGAAAGGAAAAGAAACTAGAAAATATTTTAATTCAGTGGAAATAAACATGCACTACTAAACAGATGTGTTAGAGAAGAATAAATATATTAAACAATGAAGACAGCTCCAGATTGAGAAACTATACAAATAAGAAAAAAAAAATCAGCCCAACAAACTAGGATGAAAGGAAATAATAAAGGTCAAAGTCAAAATCAATAGAATACAAAACACACAAGAAATAAAAAAAAATGGAATCAAAATAGTTTTTTTGGGGTCACTAATGTGCAATAAACAACAGGAAAAACAGATATGAGTAATGGAAGAGATGATATTGCAGATCTACAGAAATAAAAGATAAAAAGGGGGGTACTGTAAACAAATTTATAACAATCAATCAAAGAACTTAGATGCAGTTGACAAATCCCTTAAAAGTCACAAACTATCGGGGCCTTCCTGGTGGTGCAGTGGGTTGGGCAGCGCACTATGAAGCAAACCGCAGCCACTGCAGCAGGAGTCGATCCCTGCCACTGGCAAGGGAGGGGCCCCACATGGTGTAGCAGACCTCTCCTGCATCGTCAGCTGCTGCCCTCGGCAGTGTGTTTCAGTCAGTCTGCTTGTTCTGCTCCCCACTCTGTCTCTGGTGAATCCGCTCACCAATTTAGACCCTGGCCTGTACCCCAGCTCTTGTATACATTAATAAATAAATCTTTAAAAAAAAAGTCACAAACTATCAAAGTTCACTCAGCAAGGCATAGATAACATGAACAATCCAAATATGTTTAGGAAAACAAAAAAAAAACCATTAAGTCCCAAATGGCTTCACTACTGAATTTCATTAAACATTTAATGGAGAAATAATGCAATTATATATGCATGCTTTCAAAACACTGGAGAAAATAAATGCCAACTTTTTCTATGACAGCAGAATTATTATTTAAGACCAAACAAGATAAAAAGATTGCAAGGAGAGAAGACTACAGATATCCTGTTTAAATATAGATAAAAAAAACCCCAATTTTAGCAATTAGAATCTAACAATATACCAAAATGAATAAGAGGGGCTTACTCCAGGAAGTGAAAACCTGTATCCCAATAAAGGCTTACAAACCTGTGTTCAGAGCAGCTTTATTTGTAGGGATCTTACACTGGGAATAGTCAAAATGTCCAACTGTTTATGGAATCTATGCATAGAATAAAATACTATGCAGAATATAAATTAACAGACCATCAGTAAATACCAAACAGAAGAAATTTGGAATGTGGACAACAGCAACAAAAAGAGTATGTATTATATAATTCCACTTTCACAAAATCTAGAAAATTAAACCAGTGTACCGAGACAGAGTACATCCGTGATTACCTGGGTGAACGTTTGACAGAGAGAGTAAAGCTAGGAAGGAGCGCTGGGGCAATGGTATTTTTGAGTTTAGAAGCAATCATCTTCATTTCCCCTCATCATCCCTTACACCTCTTGCCCTTCTTCCCTCTCCCCTCTTAACCCCAGAAACCTCATTTTTTAAGTAGACACACTAGTTTTTATATTTTGTTTTATCTAATTGTCTGCCACATAAATGTGCAATGTTTATCTTTGTCATTCTCACATGCTTTACTACATACAATTTCCTGGAGCGCCTTTCATCTTGCTGTGAATTATTTTTCCATGTGGCCGAATAGTACTTGATTTTGTGGATAGCCACATCTTCTAAACCTGTCCTCTATCGGTGGGCCTTTGAATTTGTTTCCATACCCTAGCTTTTGTAGATAATGCCACAACAAACATTGTGGGGCACCTATTTTTTTTTAAGATTTATTTATGCATACAAGAGCTGGGGTACAGGCCAGAGGTGTGGGGGTGAGAAGAGCCACCAGAGACAAAGTGGGGAGCAGAACAGGCAGACTGACCGAAACACACTGCCGAGGGCAGCAGCGGAGGAGGCAGGAGAGGTCTGCTGCACCATGTGGGTCCCCTCCCTGGCCGGCGGCAGGGATCGAACTCGTGCTGCAGTGGTTGCGGTTTGCTTCCTAGTGCGTTGCTTAACCCGCTGCGCCACCAGGGAGGCTCGGGGCACCTATTTTTTGAGTGGATTGTTTCATATTCATAGGTGGTATGCCCCTGTTTGGTTTTTTAAGATAAATCCAGATCATTTTTCAAAAAAGTTAGAGCAGTTTACATTCACAACAGTGTAATAGGATTCCTCTTCCTTTGTAGTCTTTTTAATATGTCATTCTCTCTTTTTTTTTTTTTAAGATTTATTTATTTATGCATACAAGAGCTGGGGTACAGGCCAGAGGTGTGTGGGGGTGGTGAGAGGATTCACCACAGAGAGCAGGGAGCAGAACAGGCAGATCAACAGAAGTATACTGCTGAGGGGAGCAGCAGGCACAGCAGGAGAGGTCTGCTGCACCATGTGGGTCCCCTCCCTGGCCGGCAGCAGGACTCGAACTCATGGTGCAGTTCATTGCTTTGCTTCGTAGTGCGTTGCTTAACCTATTGCGCCACCAGGGAGGCCCAATATGTGTCATTCTTAAAGATACATTATGGTATCTCATTGTGGTTTTTCACCTGCATATCCTGTCTTTAAAAATATGCTGAAATTTATCCTAATTCTATTGGTCTTCTGTATGTTCTCTTAGTGATTGTCTATTCAGACCTGCTTCCCATTTACTAATTGAATATTTTTGGTTAAATTTTATGTTTTTAATATGTCTTGGCCATTAACCCACCTTTTTCCACTAATTATTATATTTTCTTTTGCTTTGTAAATATTTTTTGAGTTAATGACAATTATTCACTTTTGCTTTTTATTTCCCTTGCTATAGTGCCCCAAAACATCTTATCATTGATACAATGAAACATCACCAATGTTTTCTTCTTATATCTTATTGCCAGGTTTGTCATTAATACATTGGAGTGATAGATTTACTCATTATTTTCAAGGAGATATATATATATACACATATATTTCAATAAATACCAAATTTATACTTTTAGTGGATGCACATTATTAAATTATACAACTGTGCTTCAAAAATGTCAGAATATATTTAAAAGTATCTAGATTATTGTCACACATTTTTAACTGAAAATTAATGGAAAGTGGACATGGAAAGGAACATAAGTGAGGAGTATGAAGATTTATATGCGTTTAGATGAATGAGATAGAGCAACAGAAAATCCATTAACAATGTGATAGTGTAGCATATAAGAACAAAATAGATGAGAAGAGAAGGAATACCACGAGAGATGACAGCCAGAACAAAGTTGGAATTAACTTGGAAGGATGGAAACTACTTTCAGAAAATATAGGGATTGAAGTAAATGTTATTTATGAGAAAAAATAGTATTTAGAGACAAAAAATAGTCACCAAGTTGATAAAATAAAAATTAAAGTCTGGCATATATGTGTTTCTGACATTTGTTTTCCTTATGGCTCCTGTGGATTAGATTGCTTATCAAATTGCACACAAACACAGACACTAAATATGAAAACAGATGAAGTCTTGTTTTTTGTTTTTATATGTAATTACTACAATTAACTATTTGTGTTAAAATATAGCCATTATTTGTGTATATGTTCACCATATAGAATGACCACTTTCTGGAAAACCATAATCATCAGATATTAATTCACATTTCTTTCTAGCTTTATCATCCACTCTAAAAATACATAAAATGAATCTCTGGGCCAGTATTTGGCTTCTCATCAATTGTACGTAAAATCAAGCTTAATTAAAATATTTTTCTGCTGTCTTAGAGAAAAATGAGAAATGAAGATGTGTGTTTCCAACAATTTTTTTTCCATTTTTTGAAATGCAATTTAATTAAATCCACCTGGATTATAGATAGGCAGATGTGAGTAGGATGGTGTTCTCATTCTAGAAGTATCAAATTAGGTAAAATGTAAAAAGACATTTAACTTATATGATGATAGTTCTTTAGAAATTGTAGTATCTGAAGATCAGGTAAAATGCCTTGAAAAAATAACAGGATAGTAACTTCTGTTTATCCAAAGATTATATGGATACTTGAAATATATTTGAATAGGTTATTGATTAAAGTGAATTATTTCTAATCATCAAAATCTTTGAAGAATATAGATGTATGAGCAAATACATTTACATCAAGAAAATTTTCATTTTCCATTACATTTCATGTAGGCTTGGAATACTCAACAACAAAATAACAAATAACAAAAGATAATACCATGTGTCATTTTATTATTTATGATAGTTAAGAGCCTTTTTATGTTTACTATATCATATTATTCTAGCACAAATAAATATTCCTTTCTGAAATATCAAAGAAGTTATTCACTCACATTTTCAAGGTTCACTTAGGGAATATATGTTAGCTGCTATGCTTTGTCTGGATCTGGGGATACAAAAAAGACAATGAGATAAAATCCCTGCTTGGAGGAATATAATGTGTCTGACCATTCATATCAATTATTTGATACACATAAACAACATTTTTGAAGTATGATTGTTTTATATTTTTGACATACCTATGCACTGTATCATTGTTAGTTTTAAATGATATATATGGATATATATTTCCATGGTTATATGTGTACGTGCATATATACAAATATATGTATACTTTATTAGTGTGTATATGTTTTTATTATATATGCATATAACCTCACAAGTGCATTTTCAAGGTTACTAAAGATAAAAGCTATTGATTGCTTTTTACCACTCATATTCCAATAGAAATATATAAATACAAATATTTGCTAAGTGATGCAGTTTGTAAATTCATATCATGATGCTGTCTTTTGATAATTTGGTGATATAATATATATTAAGAGAGTGGGTTAATCACCTTCATCGAAGAGGTGAGGTCTGTCCGTTTTCCCTTTGACCCAGTCTGGCGATGATAAGCATTCTGGGTAAATGTGTCCATGTTGTTGATGTAGGTGGGGAAAGGAGGGAGTACTCTATTATCACAATAACTATTTAATGAATATTAAGGATGTTTAACTCATGTAGAGCAAGATTAGCATCCCTCAAAGTCAGTAGATGGTATCTATTGCTTATACCCAGATGAGTTTAAAAATAAGTATGTTTAGTCTCTGAGTTGATGATCTCCTTTACTGTTATAAGTCAAAACTAGTTGGACTCCACTGAATGCCCTTGTGTTTTCTCATCTGTCACATGTCTTTTAGTGCCTTGTAGTGGGACTTAATAATTACTTACAGAAATTTAGTGTCAAACACTGCTATTGAGAAGACTATCCCTAGATCTGGACTTCTGCTGGTGACCTTAATGACCTTAATATAGCATATATTATATGCAGGTTGATTCTCAGCAATGAAGAAACAACTGAAACTTAGATGTGGCAATAATGCAATGTTACTTCAATAAAAAAATATAAATACTAATTCTAAGCTTAAAACAGAAGATTATCCAAGTTTCTACTTATTAACATTTTTTTTTCTTTTTTAGTAGAGATAATAATCTCTTATTTAGTCCTTCAAAGATTTGTTTTTATTATGTTTGGGACACAGCTCTAGACACTAGAAATAAAAAGTTAAAATAAGCAGATATGGCCTTTTGGACTTGGACTTTACAAGATAATAGGAGAAACATTATAGTAATGGATAAATGAAGGGGTAAATAAAAATGATGCAAACCCTCAAGAGCTATAATTTTAGTTTCTTGATGAGAAGACATATGTAAAAAGTTAAGCAGGCCATGAAGCGAGAATGTGGAAGAGCCAGAATTAAATCAAAACATCACAAGAAAGAATATTAGACCTGACTTTAAAAAATAGTAACTGTCCTATATCATTGAGGCCTTATGATTAAAAAAAATAAACACTGTGATGTCTCTTCTATCTCATTTCCTCAGTGTGAATATTTCTCCTCTAATCAAGAACACCAGGAGATGAATTAACCCAAACAGTACCTGTGGGGAAAATAGTTGTTCTGTAAATAAGAAATAGATAAAACCTGATAGAGATATGAAAAAAATGCCCAAGGTAACATGTATAATTTTTTTTCCATTAAACCAATATAGCACACACCTCTCCTAATCAAAACCTGGATGCACTGCTCTTAAGTTTGAGTACAAAGTTCTTAGTTGAGACCAAGCCATCTGTAAAGTACCTGGCTGATTATAGCATACTAGCAACAGAGAGAATGGTCACACTGACTTAGGTGACAAAGTTGCGACTGGTGTCACCTTGTGAATAGAGTAACACTGATGACAATTGGGGAAAGAGCTTTCTGACAGAGAGGGCAGTGAAAATAAGCACTAGCAGGAAGATATAACATGAAATTAATTTAAAGGAGGGCAATTAGTAATCTGTGGTTTCAGAACAGTTTCTAGAAAGAAGAAGCTATTTTATCTAAACTATTTTATATATAATGAACTTTAATGGTAGTTGATTGATTTAATGGACTCCACTAACAAAACGTAAAGAAAGAAAAAAAATCACATCCTTGCAATTAAATTTATGATTCTAATGGTAATCCTTGATATTATCGTCGATCATATCCCTGGGCTAGTCACACTCCCTGTGACACTTGACAGCTGTTCAGAAAGCTTGTTGAACAAGGTCATAATACACTGCATGGTTTTACTCTATTGCATTTTTTGACCACAGAATGCCCAGGCCTGCTGGGAATTTTCACGTGTGCCATTGCTTTTCATTTGTAAGTGTCAGTTTAAAAATGCAATTCATGTTTTCTCTAAGTGGTAATCCCATTTTTATATCTCTTTTATTTATTTTCTTTGCTTCGATTTATTACCGTATACTATCGCATGTAGGCATAACAGATTTTGCTGACAAATACAGTCAGGTATGAAAATAGAAAGAATAATAAAATTTTGTATTTGTAGAGGTATTTTCAATTACCATCACTCTTGACACACAGCCATGAAACATGCAAGGTGGGGGTTGTTATTCCTTTTTTATAAATGAAGACATTTATAAAATGTCTGGAAGAAGCATTGGTTCCTATAGAAGGGCACACTGCTCAACTTTGCTCCATGTAGCCACAGCAGCTAATGGAATCCATACAAGTTTCAGCCTAAATTTTATCAAATCCACTCTCAGAACTTCACTAACCCTCATTTTAGTTATGGCCTGCTCTTGCTTCTCAGGTCGACACAGAACAAACACCAAGTTCCCTTTATACTCCCTGGAAGACAGAATTGTGTGTGTGAGTGTGTTTTGCTGGATATTTCAAAAATGCACCTGCAGAGAAAACTTTAAGATATTATTTCATTAATGTAAGACAGTTTAATTCTCTGAAAGTAACCCCCTTCATGTATTGAGATATAATTAAATTATAATTGTGAGAAATTTCCCTGATAACTTCTGATTTATTTAAGTTCATCCAAAATATAATTCCTGCACATTAACAGCGTCAGTACTTTTAGATTTAGCCTGACTTGACTACGTCATTTCTAATGTACCAAAGGAAATATGTTTCCATGGAGGACTTGAAAGGAACATAGTAAAATTTGGAAAGAAATATAATAAATGAAGTTTTCATCATACCATTTATATTTCTTTTTCTGTAAAATGTCCTTTTCAGAAGTAGTATATCTATTCCAAGTACACCATAAAATCCCTAACACTCACTGCTGAATTAAATCAAAGCCAAATGACCATATGGTTAAATTATTCACCATGGAATACTGCTTTTTAAAATTCTTCTTACTTTGGCTACAGCAGTCCCCAGCCTATCCTGATGCATTAAGAATGTCTGGCACATTAGCATTTTTTATAATTGAGCTGAGAAATGATGTTACTATTAATTTATTTTTGAAATATTCACTTGCTTTAAAAGAAAGTATAATGAATAAATGTCAGAAATATTTATGACAACACATTGTTATATCAGGTATGCCCTTGAAATTCCAAGCTACATTAATATGAAGATTGCTGTGCCTTTGAAGAGAGATCTCATTGTATCGAGGCAAATTTTAGTTTGAAGCATGCTGTGGAGCAGCTGAATATGAGTAAATAAAGAATAACACAGACTCCAAATGATTAGCTTCTATTATATTAGAAGGAATGATTCAGAAGAATTGGTAAATAGTGAGGTTTATACTGATAATGATTTTTTTATGAAACTGCATTACACTTTTATTTTATAGAATGGAGATTAGTACTTAGTTATGCATTATAACTTTTGTATACTAATAATTTCATATAAATCATGTTTTCCTCTAAAGTTTCAAATTATTCATCATAATAAGCTACAGTCTATACATCCTTCAGTTCATCTTAAGTACTGAAACAAACTTTTATATCACTTAAATTTTCAGGTGACTGAGATAATACCAATTGGTTATCTGAATATAACCACAAAATATTGACATCTTGGATACATTAGATACTAAAAATCATTGTTCATTTAATAAAGGATTAATGCTTGTAGACAACATTGCAGACTTAATATATTAACTCCATGCTGACTTATTGGATTAAATACATAAAATATACAGTGGAACAGTATTTGAGATATTAAGAGATAGTATTAATGAGATTTGCTTGAATCCTAATTTTTAAGTACCTAGATCAGTGCTTTCCAAACTCTAGAGAACTTATTATGTATATTTACACTTGCACATTCATTTAAATCTTTGGAAAAGCAAGTTGAGGAATATTAAATAAGGCAACACTTAAGAAAAAAAGTTTATTAAAACAGGATTTTCACATTTGCCTTGCAATAGCACAAAGGAAGAGTTGGGATGAGTGAAGAGGAAAGCCAGCATCTCTGTGGTCTCATATTTTAATAATTTTTAAGAGTTACAGAAGGACTAGTATTTCCACAAAATACTTTAGGAAATTATGACCTAGGAGATTTCTAGTGCTCCTCTGTCATTTGGAAAAATTCTCTCCTATTATTTTGTGCCTTCAGTTAAATATGTGATGCCTCCCATAATAGTAGTTAAGGAGGAACTTACTTCTTTTTTTTTCAAAATGAATGGCAGATGAATGAATGGATGGATGGACAGAAAAATAGAGTATCCTTGGAAAATCACAAGTCAGCTGGTGGATCGCTCCAGATTTTATCTATAGTACTTTTATTTTTTTCCCAATTCAACAGTGACTTTTCTAACCACCTGTCAAATGATTAAAGAAAAAATAAAGCAATTCATAATAATGATAATAATGTGTGATTGCACATAAAACCTATTCACTTGATTTCACTTTGCTTTTTAAATCATAAACGCACCATTCAAGGGCCAGAACATTTTGTTCTCTTCTCCAGAGACTTAAAACACCTTTAATGAGCATTGAAGGTCCTTTTAGTACTTGGGGGCATCAGGTAGTTTATGAGATACTACAAAGTATCTTAATTTGGGTTGTTGGGGAAACTGACCCTGAGGTATGAATTTCAGTGAAACTTCTGGGAAGATAAGAAACAATGGTAGAGGACTGCAGACTTGAAACTAAGAAGAGAAGTGGTCATTAAATGGTGTTTTATTTAGTCCACTTCCACTGTGGCTAACTAGAACCTAAGCCCATAGGGGTACTTACAGAAAATGGTCAAATTATTTTTTTTAAAAAGATTTATTTATGCACACAAGAGCTGGGGTACAGGCCAGAGTTGTGGGAGGTAAGTGGATTCACTAGAGACAGAGTAGGGAGGCAGACGAACTTAAATGCACTGCTGAGGGGAGCAGGGGGAAGGGTAGGAGAGGTCTGCTGTGCCATGTGGGTCCCCTCCCTGGCCGGGGATCAAACTCGTGCTTCTGTGCCACGGATGCTTCACAGTGTGGAGCTCAACCCGGGCACCACCAGGGAGGCCCATGCCTGAATTATATGGCAACTCCTTTTGGTCAGTAGTTGAGGGGAGATCCCACCGAGGTTCATTTCCAGGCATGTAGGACCTACCGTGAATTCACATCTGCCATGGTTAGTGAAAATCCCCAGGTGCACAGAAGAAGATAATGGCGGCTGGGAATTTGTGGAAGCACATGGAATTTATGAGGAGTGTGCACAGTCAGCTTTCCCTGTGTTATGCCCTCAGGTTTCATTACTCAGATCCATTTGTGCTCCATGTTGAATTCCCTCCATCCTGCTGACCCTCCACTGCAAGGGGATGATGATCACTACAGTTTCTAAGAAGGATACTTAGAAAAGTGGGATGAATCGAGAAGACCACATCCCTGCCTGTGTGATCTGTGGTGTGTCAAGACTGATTTCTGCCCTATTCCCCTTCTACCACCTACTTTAGGGTCCCTTTACCGACAAACAGCACTGATCCTACTCAAGTTGCTTGCCAGTTGGGTACGCCAAGTTCTGTGCTCCTGATTCTTTAGCATCTGGTTCTCTAAGGGTACTCCTAAACTGAATATTGGCTAACAGGTTCCTGTGTTGTGTGAACAATTAAGAGGAAAGTGAAATTGCAGGTAGGTCAGAACTGCATCCTTTGTGATAATAGCAACTTGTTTGACGAACCAGATAATGTTTTTTGAAACTGGAGATATGTTTTTTCTACTATTTGTGCCCCTATCATCTAACAATTACAGACTTGCTTACTTTGAAGTCTGACTTATACTTTTAACTTTATCACTTCTACAAATCTAGACTATGAATTAGCATTTTTAAAGGAAAAGATAATAAAAATTTTAGGCTTTGCGGTCCATGTATTTTTTTAGCATATTTTCCCTCTTTATTTTTAATTAATCTTAAACCTTCCTTTTACCTAATATTGTCTTTAGAAGGAAAAAAAAGACCACAATACAGATTTGACTGATCAGTTATTGACTCCTGTTCTAGATGCTCAATCAATAAATCAAATAGTGATTTATAGCATTTCCAAATTTCCATGCTGCAAATAATCACCATGGCCAATTTCAAGCTATCCCATGTAAGTTAAGAACTGGTTTGGAAAGAGATGTGTAACACTACATCATTATATACTATTATTATATTTATAAATAAGTAACTGACCAGTCATTTCAGATGCATAGGTTACAAAACATAATAATTAGTAAGCTATGACTTTTGAATATTTACTACCTTTGGTCTTTATGTAGTTTAATTGCAAATTATTTATTATTTAGTAATAAGTATATTATTTTTTAAACTGGCTATTTAAAAATCTGGCTCATAAATTTCTAATGTTTTAACCATTGCCTTTTCTATGCTTATCTGAGTCAGATCCATATACCACTTGGGCCCTAGACCTTCATGCTAAGTAGTCTGAGACCCTGGTAATGTGGTTGCAAAGTCCTGTTTTTGCTCATCTCTGACCTGAAAGCACTAATGACTGCCTCCATCTCTTCATTTCCAAATTTTCTCTCCCTAAGATCCTATGATGTAATAATAACCTTATATCTTTATGATTATCCATATTAATTGCCCAGCTGGTAGAGTAACTCCTTCCTTTGTATTTATTGGTATGAGAACCCAATCTTCTTAGGTAGCAGCCATAATTTAGGGTTAGTAGAACTGTGTCCCAAGTAGAACTGTCTCTCCAATGAAAACAGAACTTCTCAAGTAGTTATGATTAAAGTTGAGGTGACAAAAAAATATATATTCCTCAGGTGAGTCACTTCAAAGGCAAGATAGGCCATTGCAACCTTCTCTACCAGCTTCCCATTCATGTGGATCTACTGTTGAGGATATCTTGTGTGCACACCTGTGTAGTATACCCTCCATCTTGTCGCAAAGTGTGTCAAACCCACAGTAGGTCCCTTCTCCTTGGTAGGGGTAAGGGTGTCTTAGCTTATGCTGTTATAACAACATACCATACCTGCCAGACCTAGACAGTGGACATTTATTTCTCATTTTTTAGAGTTTGGAAAGTCCAAGTTCTACATACAGGATCTCAAGAAGATAAAGCAGATGTAAGGGTGAGTCCTTAGGTATTTTCTAGCAAAGGCAATACAAGCAGCAGAGTTCTGGCTAGTATGTTCCCTGGAGGAAGCGGGGCTGGGAACACATCAAAGATCGAGTCTGTGCTTGTCTGATGGCTTCGACATTCCATAGCCCTTTTATGGCAGATTATGCTTTTTTGAGAAGCTACAGTGCTGTAGGAGCCACACAGACCCTGCTTCCACCATCAGCTCGCCTCCTTCCAAGGACCTTCACTTCATCACTCTGGTGTACAAAGCCTCTGGGAATTCTCTTGTATCCAGTCACAAATTTTCTGATAAATGAGCTGTAGTTTCCTTTGGGTGAAAGTTTGGGGAAACTTCTGCTCTGTACTCTCTCTCTGGTTTTATGGGTGTCTTCATGATGACCTGGGCCCCCACCTCATCTGCCAAGTTCAAGATTTAAATCTGTTTCAGGAAGCTGAGAAAGATGTCATGATTTCCCATCTGGTTGACAGTGGGTCAATCAATGTCCCTGTAGCTGTCCATATATCTTGTCCCTGGACATACCTGGGGTTTAGTCACAGCAACTGATTCGCAGAAGTCATTCTACTTTGGTTTATTTCATTAATAGTTTTAATTTTATTTATTTTATATTAATATACATATAAATATTTATTATACAAATAAATATTACTTGTTTACTCCTTCTGAAAAAATACTACTAACATGGTCCCTACCTCCGCATTTCTGCTGTTGCAGAATCCCATTAACATCATCAATTGTAGAGAAATAAGTTCTGCAACAACTCCTCTACCATCAGCTCTGGTATCAGAATCATTATTTGTTTTATTGAAGAGAATATTTATAGTGCTTCTTGGGAAAGAGTTATCAGTTCCCTAGTTTTATGTAATAAATTCATACTGGAATGAATATGAATTTTTAATAATCTACCAATACTGTTATTCCTAAATTATAAATTGTTTCCCCATGCTCTAAGTAGAAATCTCAGCAATATATTGGTAATGGTTCCCAGCACATTTGTATGTGTGAAAAATCCTCAGCCTCCTCCAAGTGTGCCTCATTAAGAAATTCTACACCTTTATCTTTGTTAAGGCCTTAGATAATTTACCCTGAGAAGTATTGTGAGTACTTTCAAGTATCCAACTCTGTGTATTGATGCAAAATATTACTAAAATGAAAATATAAGTTCTAGAATGAAATAATTTTAATGCATATATATATTTAACAAAAGACTCAGTTCAGAATATAAAATCAACAAGGAAACAAGGCAGACACAAATAGAATAAATGGTTAAAGAACTTGAGCAGGAATTTCACATGCTTGATATTTTGATGGGTAACATGGTTATGAAAAGGTGAACGAGTTCATTAGCCATCAAAGGAATTCAAAATGAAAATAATATAAAGTATTTTGTACTCACCAACATTGCTTAAAGAAAAACTTCAGATAAGATTAAATATATGTATATCAAGGGTATGGAATAACCAGGACCTTATGCACTGTTGATGAGAATGACATTAGTTTAAAAAAAAAATCTCCTTATAAGTCAGAAGGAAAAAGAAATATATTAGATGGTTTCACTTTTAGGAGGAATATGAATGAACCAAATAAGGGATCAGGGAAAGAATAATAATTTAAAAAACAAAGCAAAAATAAAATAAACAAACAACTATAAATCAGAGAGGGATCATATATAAAATCTAAATCTTGTGTATATGTTCATAAAACATAAATCAGAGGGATCAAAATGATGGCAGGAAGAGCACAAGGGACTAAGGTATGGAGCACAGATGAACTGGCAGTGGAAATTCTGTGGGGACTATACCGGATGTCAAGTACACATAAATAAAGAAGTTTAAAAAAAAATTCTTATTGTTATATCCTCTCATCCAACTCTCTCAAAGATCTATATCTAGATGTGTTCTATTGGTTCAGGATACTTACTGAAGATGAGAATTAAACATTTCACTATCAGTATCTGGAACTGACTTTTCAGGTAAATCTGGTTTCCAGTTGCAGAAGAATCTTATTGTGTACTTTCATAAAGACCTTGTGACATTAACATTACACAAGGTGATTTCTGGGTGACTAGTAATATTCTTTTTTACCAGTTCATTAATGATCCCTAACAACTAGCCAGTCAACTACACATTCTTATAATTACATTGCCAACATATTCCTTAAATATGAGAGATATTGCATATATCACATCTAATAAAAAGCCATTTTATAAACTCTCATGGTCTCAGCATACTGAACATTTGAGATTCTTAGCAATTGTGAAGTTATAGCATGCCTGAGATTCCAAGATCCCGGGATTGTGATCAGCAATTTTGTCCTTTTTCTCACAATATATGTAAGCAATCTATTTAACAGGTGCAAAGAACTTAAGCTGGGGAGTGGGGACTTGATAGAGGTAGAAAAACAGTCAATTAGTACCAATAAAATGTTCATTATTAATCCAGCTGACTACAAATGACTAAAGTTCATTCCTCTAGGGAGACACTGGCAGTTTAAATTTCAGATTCAGATTTCTCCCACTGCAGAGGAAATGGAGATGGAATGTCTTTCTTCCTCCCTTTCTCCACCCTTGTGCCCTCCTCTCCTCCCTCCCATGTTCTTTCCTTCCTTCTTTCCTATCCATCATCCTACCTATTTAATAAATTCTTATTAGTCTCTGGTTGAAGACTGCAGCCTGGGACTCACTAATACCTAGCAGTTTTAAGCTTGCTGTATTCTCAAAAGCAAGTATTGATTAAAAAAAAAATAAGAAAAAGAAAAAGAAACAACTCAGACACAGAGATGCACACTCTGACAATTTGCAGATTCAAATTCTGTAAAAACTAGACAATATCCAATTCTATAAAATGTTTTGGGAAATATGGTCCACTCGTAAATTGAACTGTGCGGAAAAATGCCTTTCTTCATAAAAAGTGTAATATATATTTTCTTTTTAAAATATCTACCTTTAAAAATTGTTGCTTGTTAAATATAGAGGTATCTGTATCATGATTTTCTAGGACTATATACATATATAATCTTAGAAAAGTATTATTTTCAACAATCATTTTATGAAGGGCTGTATTTACCTGTAAATTATATAATAGTTATACTTATGAGAATGAAATAGAGATTATTGAATATAATATTATGATAATATTAGTAATCTGAGATCACCTTTCTAAAATCTTAGAATATACAGAGACATTGTATTTATGGATATCTTGCTTGAATCTTTATTTTATTTGTGGCAAAGTAAAATTGGAGTTAGTTTTCATTCTTATTTTTAAAAGTCAGATGCATTAAGAATCACTTGTTATATTTGAACTTAAAATACATTCTCTCAAGATTTCTCAGAACACACTGAAGTAGGAAACTAAAACTTTTCTAATCCTTGCTATGTGTCAGAAATGTTCCAATACACTGTGACATTTCAAAACACAATTTCTAAGTCCTAAGCATGCACTTTTGTTCCAAATTTCAGTTCTTTAAGATACAATATCTGGAGGCATTGTGAAGATAAACAATCATGCAATTGAATGATTGCCTTTTTTTTTTTTTTTTTACCCAGTGGAACCATCTTTCAGGGATTTTATCCTAAAATGCCTTCTTTATTGATGTCCTTAAGCATTTCAGTTCTTGTAAGGTTTAGATTCTTATAAAAAAAAATGAACAAATGCTGTTCTTTGACCTTGAGCTTATTCTACTATTGTAATAAAGAAGTATTATTTTTAGAAGGCTTAGTATTTTTTCGGACACCATGACCTTGGGGCAGATCTTATGACTGTTCATATCTCTACTGTTCCTGGTCATCTACCAGGCAATGTTGGTTTCCAAGGAACTCATACAAAAAGAAGGAAATGTGAGCAGTTATTTTGGTATCTTCTACTAGACAGGGTTTGTATTATAAATTCATAAAAAAAACAATTATATTCCACTCTATCTATTGCTCATTGTTACATACTCCAGTTCTCCCAAAGTTTTTGTATGCACATTGCCTGAAAACACAATTATTGGCATTTCCTTTGGAATTTCTGAGCTGGAAAAATAAAATGTCATTGGAGAAATGGAAAAAAAAAACACATTATTTTTACAACGGAGAGATTGCTATAGAAAAGAAAATGTTTGAAAATATAAAAAAGGGATGTACCCTTTCTCCACATTCTAACCTTGAAACTACTTTGGAGAATTTGTTAATTTTCTTGACATAATGGGTCAATTTTTGCTTTTGTTTGCATTTCCTTGGAAATTAACACATTTGTTTGTTAGATGTATGTATGTGTGTGTGTGTGTGTGTGTGTGTGTGTGTGTAGCCATTGAATCTCTATGGTAATCACCTTGTGAAGGTACTGATTCTCTAATCTGATGTCAATACACACACCCATGTCCTTCAAGTCAGTTGACATTCATTGCAATTTCTTTCTTTTTAATTGAGATCACATTGGTTTACAACACTGCATATGTCTCAGAGGGATAAGATTCCACCCCTTCAGATGTTCTTGATTACTGATTCTGACTAGCTGTGTCTAGGAAGCATTCACATATGGTTTGGAAGCAGACATACCAGAAAATCCTTCTGGCTGTAGCAATTTCCGTGGTGTCAGTGACAGTGGCTGTGGCTCCAGCAGGAGTGATTTTAATTTCCTGATCTAAGCTACTAGAAGTAGTCACTTCTACTCTAGAGAAATCTGATTCCCATTTTGGTCCCTGTTATTATGTTTTAACATTAAATATATCTCCTTTTTTTTATTTGATTCATATAGGAAAACTGAGAAAAAATAAATATTCCTTTTTCTTTTTTGACTAGCCATGTTGAAAAAAAAAATAGTGAAATCTTGTCATTTGATGTACCATGGATGGAACAGGAGGGAAACCTACAGAAATAATTTGGAATGGGAAAGAGAAATACCAGATAGTTGTACTCAAATGTGGCAAGTAGAGAAAGTAAACAAAGGGTCAGACAAATCCAAACCAGTCACAACCCTAGAAATCCAACTATAAAACTGAGGCTTCAGGGGAAAAGGGGAGGGAAGAAAGAAAAGGTGGACTCTGTTGGAAGACAGGTGGTGCAGTAACATCTATATCTAGACAGGCAGGGTCTTATGTTTCTGAATCCTGATGGTGTTGTAAATCAGCGTTACCTTAAACACACACATACACACACACACACTTACAAATAAGAGTAAAGAATAAAGCTTCCTTTTTGAAACCTCTCATTCAGTATTATAGTCTAAAAGTTTAAGGAACGTATGTTATGTTTTGGGCCACTTGTCAAACTGAGTTTGATTTCAAATATGTTAAATAATTTAGACTAGGTCTTTCAACCTTGTGATTGTTGACATTTGTGACTGGCAATGATTCTTTATTGCAGGAACCCATAATGTGTATTGTAGGCTATGTGGCAGCATTTCTGCCCTCTCCAGATGCAGCGGTGTCCATACTTATGTGTTCAGACATTGCCAAATGTCCCCTGGGAAGTAAAATAATCCCTTGTTGAGAATATTTGATGCAGAACATAACTAATTTTCAACAATTTTTATTTCCAAAACTGTAGATTATACAATGGATGCTCTGATTTAAACAAACATAGATATCACTTCTCTAATATGTTACTCTCAAGTAAAAGTATTATTAAGTACAAATTATAATTTAATGTACAAAGTGATTTTGTCCTTGAATAATTTATTCTCCCTTCTAGAAAGAAGTTTATTCTGCTGTATGCATGTCAATTCATTTCAAATTCATTAATAGGTTATTCTTTCAGAGAAGAAATAAAAAACCTAGGATACCCAATTTGACATCCAAAATTACTTTTTAAGTGCCTGACTATAATTGGAAGCTCTAAAGTTCAAGCAAATATTTTAATAACTAATTGATAAATTCACATACAGTTAAAATACATTAAATTCTAATGTTCCTCTAGTTTTATCTACTTTGGTCAACCAAAATGAGACAGCAAGCAATTTAACAAGGCTTCTAGAAGATAATAAATTGACTTTCTGAAATCTGCTTTACTATACTAACATTCTGCAGCAATAAAACTCCCTCTGCCACAAGCAAATACTTGTCAATTAATAGAGAAATAAATGTTCAAAATCATTAGTCATATACATGATGGATTAAAATATTAAAATAAATGGGCATAGATTTTTAAAAATTTTTAATGAATAACAATTGTTTTATACCCTTGTTAATATTTTGACAGTGTAGGGCTTCTCCCTCAGGTATGGTTGCCATAGCTCCCACCAAGAACCTGCATGTTCTCCCCTCCATCCTTCCCCTGGATTCCTCAGATCAGACTGATTTTTAAAAACAGCCAGAGGCTACTCTGGTAGTGCAATGGGTTAAGCAACACACTATGAAGCAAGCTGCAGCCACTGCAACATGAGTTCAATACCTGCAGCTGGCTGGGGAGGAGACCCACATGGCATTGCAGACCTTTTCCTGCCTTGCCCTCAGCAGTGTATTTTTATTGATCTACCTGTTCTGTTTTCCAGCTCTGTCTCTGGTGAATCCTATTGTGCCCCCACACCTTTGGCTTGTACCCCAGCTCTTATATGCACAAATAAATAAAACTTTAAAAAACAAAACAGCCAGAACTCTATATTTAAAACTGAAACAGTTACTCCTATTGTAACAGGGTCGTCCTGGGAAAGGGGAAGTTCCTTAATCCAGGTTCCGCCTTAAGTGGGTGGAGCTGAGAAGGGAAAGAAGATTCTGCAGAGAACAGAAGGGAGGAAGAAGGAAGCAGGATGGAGAGCAGCAAGGAGACCTGGAGGAGGCACGTGGAGCAGAGCAACATGAATGGCAGTTTTCATCTTGATTTTGATTTTACTCTTTTCCTCCCGGATTTGTCTGACTCTTTCTGACCCTTTTCTAAGGGTCTCCACTGAAAGGTCCTTTGAACATGTGGCAAGCTTTAGGGCCTTGCTTTGGGCCAATCCTATTTGGCCGGACTTTTACCCTCAAGGAGATGGGTAGCTTTGGATGCTTAACTTAGTGACTATGTTCTTTGTTCTTTCTGTATTGTACCCTAATTGTATTAAAGTTCCTTTCCACTAAAGGTTTTATATGTTTGTCTTAATGTGGTGGATGGCAGAACCCATTCAGAGAGGGCAGGTTTGGGGGTTCTGGGGTGCTCCTCTCCCTGTCCTGTAACACTATGATTGTGACAGAGACTATCCAGAGACTACTCTTTACATTAATAGCTACACAGAAAATAGTTAAGCAAGCACACTATAAAATGAATCTCAATTGTAATTCTCAAGCTTTAGTGTTGGTTGAGCCTTAATAAACCAGGCTGAATAGATAAGAGGTGAGTTAGTCTTGAGACTACAACTGAAGTGGACACCATCAGGACCAATCCTTGCTTCCCCTTCATTGTCTTTACTCTGCTAGTCCATCAGCCAGAGAGATCAATTGAAATAAAAGTTCAGTGAGACATGAGTAGCAACATATAAAAACCCGAACTTGATTATAAACTGCCTCCCCACTACACTGAAGGTTGATTCCCTAGAAATGTGTCATTATTGTAAAGACTCCTTGTTTCTATCTGGGACAGCTCTCATTGGTCTGTTTAGTTTCATATTAGCATAGCCACTCCAGGTTTGTTATGATGACTACTTGGCATGATTTTAATTTTTTCCATCTTATTAACGTAACATTCGCTTGATTAAATTTCAGAAGTTACAGAAACATTTTCAAAGAGAGGGGCATGAATTTTAGGAAGGAATAATGTTTTTAGTCATCTAACACCATTAAAAATTAAAAAGTATGTGAGAAATTTTTAAAATATTTCCCTAATATTTGCACAGCATTTTATCAAATCCAAACAGTTTAAAATGAGAATGTAGTTTCTCTCACACCTTTGTGCCAATGGCCATCTTTGACATTCTGACCTTTTTCCCAATTTATGCCTTGAACAGCATGCACTAGATTGAACTGAGGCCTAGGGCAAGTTAGGAGTGACTAGGCAGTTTAGGGAGAAGACAGGTGGGGCCTCAGAAAAATTACATAAGACTGGCAAAAAAGATAAAGGAAGATCAGGAAATAGGACAAAATTCCAGTGGGAACTAGCAAGTGCCCCAGGACTAAGGGAAAAGGGGACATTTCAAAAACAGAGACATAAGGGATGTAATGTAGTAGAGTGAGTGAGACCACCTAGAAACAACTAATCACAAGGGGACTAGGGGAGCTCTGGAGTGACTAGGGAAAGGAGGGATATATCCCCTGAAGTTCAACTCCACTTGGGCTCCCTTGCCCCTCCCTGGCCTGGTTCCACTGATCTGGGAGTCCCACTTTATTTCTGTTCCTTTCCTTTGCAATAAACTTTTATTTTTCTAAACAAATCTGTGTCTCCTTGCCTGCTTGCCTGAGCATCTGTGGAGTTCCTTCTGCGACCTCATGAGACACCAGCCCGTGGTGGGCTAGTGGCTGGGAGTCAGCACTGCCACTGCAGTCTGGGGCCCATTCCTGGCTGGGAGACTAGGCCTGAAAACCTGAAGTTATGGTTTCAGAACTCAGAGTAAAATTTGCTTCTGTGGTCAGTTATGTATCCCACTTGAGGTGTAAGTCCACACAATGGGGCAGCACTGGCCCTGGACTCTGGGTTTGCTGATCCTACTCGATTGTGTATGGCCCAGACATAGGCAGCTCTTTGCCCAGGACAGAACTGAGACTAGGACATCAGATTCTGTGGGGGAGCAAAGGGGATCAGAGACAACACTTGAGTTGTGGAAGGAGAGTTGAGACACATGACATAGATCCTTGGAGGATCTTTAGTTTCAGTTGGAGCTTTTCAGAAGACTTAACTGATTAGAGGAGAGAACTTACCTCCCTCTCAAAACTTCAGTTTGGCTTTGGCTATTGATAAGGTTGCTCCAGAACTGCTTCTTGGGGAAGGAGCAGGCAGCTCTGCTCTTAACAACTGGCTTACCTTTTCTGCATGAGTACTGTTCTCAAAAGCAGCACATCAGCATCTAGCATCTGTGTTTTGTTTTGTTTTTCCTCTTCCTTAAGATGCAAGTTGCTCAACTACTTGCTGGGGATTCCTGCTGATCCACCTCTAAGGCCCCAAAAGTAACTGGCATGGGTCCAGGTTGCAGAGATCTCTCCATGAACTTGCCACTTCAGGCTGGAAGACTATGGACTCCAGGGGTCAATGGAATGCCCTAGTGGACTGTTAACATTAAAATTCTAATAATGCTTATTGTTTCTACTTCTAAGTTAACAGACTTTTCTTTATTGATCATAAAAACTTCCCCTCTGAGGTTTTCAAAGGAAAGAGCTGCTAACAAGCAGTCCCTGTAGGGGATATGTTTTCTAGTTAGGGTCTTCTCTTTGCTCATCTACCTCCTGGGGCCACCTTAGCATCTCCTGTTGAGTAATTAGCACTCTCCCTGCTGACTTGGAATGAAGGGAATCTCAACTGAAAATGGTCAAAATTTGAGAACAGATCATATCCATTTTTAACCTTTCTTTTGAAAAACTGTTAATTTGTACTAGCGTGTGAAGAATTAACCACTCTCATTTCTAGTGTGCAACTATCAGTAGCAATGAAACCACAAGAAAATTAAGTTCACAATTAATTTTCTTTAGAAAGGTGAAATTTGTTGCCAAATTTAGCACACTCTTGAGCTTTCATGCCTGAATTTAAACACTTGGGAAAATAAGACTTAAATATAATCCAGGCCATACTCGATTCTCTTATAATGAAAAATCCTTATCAGATTTTCACTTGATAGTCTTTTGCAGACACTTAAAACACTATGTTTACTTAATATAGTACATGTAAATCCAGAAAAATAAAAAGTTGCTTTTATTTGAAACCAAAAAGGATTCATTGTTTTTTAAAGCAATTTACCTGAAACAGCTTAATATGATAGCACACTTTCATTAACTAGCTAGGAGGGTACTGAATAACTCATTTACTTATTCCTTCACTTAATTTTTTTCCCAAGCACTGTTCGTATACAGAAATTTGTACTGGAATAATAATAAAATCCAACATTTGATTGTCTGCCAGGACTCTGTCCAGCATCTTTCATTAAAATATCATAGAAAGTAATTGGTATTCCTGTGCTTTTTTTCCTATTGTTAAATTTTCATTCCATTTTACTATAATTATTGCAATATAACATAAATTTAATATTTTGATAAAATAAATATCAAAATATATTCGGCTTTTAGATTTCAGTGACATGGAAGATCCAGTGACATGCGATCTTTGTTTGGATTCTTTTCTTAAGGTTGTATAAGCGGTAATATTTCTCAGTAAAATTCTTAAAGCATGTAGTCTTCATAATACATAATGAGTCTTCATAAAGCCCAAAGGTTTATTATGATCCTCATCTTACAGAAATGGAAACTCATACAAAGATTGGTGAAGCAACTTATCCAAAATGGTAGAAACCAGCTATTTCACCATAGGAGCTGTCTCCTTTCTCCTATGCTGCACTGCCCTCTACAGGTAAGACCTAGGGAGGTACAGAATGTAGACCAGGTAAGATAAGCTGCAAACTAGCTGTCCTGCAGGTGGGAAAATCACTACTCCTTACATACACTTAGGTAGTGTGAGAAGGGACTGTGAATTTGAGCTTGGCCCAGACAAAGAACCTTGTAAGCTACTTTAAGATTATCCTGGGCTTCACAGCAATGTGGATTGGAGGGCAAAGACATTTTCTGTTTCTTTGGTGATAAAAGAGGAAATATGACAATTACATTTATTAAAAATACAAAAAATTAATGGGTAAAGCTAATGTTTGCTAACATGCATCTCAGTTTTCCAGTGAGAGGATGGAGGGTGGATTCCACCATGAAAATTTTCTGTGATAAAGTGGTAAAGGGTGAAAATCAGTGCAAGACACTGACTAGATGGGATTCGGGACCTGGTGATAAGTTGGGTATAGGGAGAAAGGGAGGAGAAGCAATGTGCAATTCTGCTTTTCTACTTTGGGAAACTTGATAGTTAGGGGGTGCAAGAGGAGGAACCAGTGGAGATTACTAGGGAAACAATGTACATAATAGTTTAATATGTTGAATTAAGAGTTTCTAGATTAGAATCTGAAGTGGTTGGTATATGAGTCTGTCTCCCTCTCTTTGGTGTGCACTCCCTAACACACACACACACTTTCACTAAAAGAAAAGCGCTATTATGGCAAAAGTCTAAAATAGACATGAACAAGCGCTCATTCTTATTCATTCAGACATGAATTGAGTATTACAAGATACTCAATTTTTTAATGTTTTTTTGTGTTAAGTATTTTATATATTTGTTAATAAAATTGTTGTTGCACTTGATTTTGGACACGAGCACAATCATTTTTCAACAGTGCTCTTGCTCCGTTGTAATTAAAGAATTAAAATTCTATGTAAAGTGCTTTAACCAGTATTTGACTAGAATTATATGGAATAATAACAATATAATTCTTATTATATTATGGAAAACACAACATTTGGGTTTAGTGTGTTATCATAGTCAAGTAAAAAGTAAGTTGCAGCATAAATACTGAAATCTATATCTGTCTGAAATCAATGCATGAGTTCTCAGTATTGTTTTTGTATTAGATGAATTTATTTCCAGATGAGACATGAGCCCTTCTAGCTAGTGTGACTGCTAAGAAATACACTACTGGGCCTCCCCTGGTGGCGCAGTGGGTTAAGCAATGCACTACGAAGCAAATCGCAGCCACTGCAGCACGAGTTTGATCCCTGCTGCCGGCCAGGGGGGGGACCCACA
>JAGFMF010011889.1:327508-379862 GCA_019455555.1 Galemys pyrenaicus
GCAGTGTACTTCTGTTGATCTGCCTGTTCTGCTCCCTGCTCTCTGTGGTGAATCCTCTCACCCCCCCTACACCTCTGGCCTGTACCCCAGTGCTTGTATTCATAAATAAATAAATCTTTAAAAAAAAAAAAGAAATACACTACAGGGCATATTAAGTAGTGAAAAATAAAGAGATAAATAGGAAGATAGTCCAGGGCAAAACCTGAAAAAAAGCAACAATAAAATTTGATAGCTGTGAGGTGGAAAATAACATGAAGAGCAAATTAATGTGCATCTAGATGTGTACTGGGAAGTCTGGAATCTTCACAGATGAAAGATAAGAGGACTTCTCCTTCCTCAGGAGAGGGTCATCTGTATCAGACTACTGAGATGACAAGTAAGATAAAGTCTGGAAAACCTCCATTGGGCCTTTAAGCAAGGATGCTGCTAATTTGGAGGAAAATATCAAAAGATTTTAAAAATAGGTACAGAATGCTTTCTGAATAATAATACAGTACTTAACAGCAATGCTGTCTATTATTTCGGAGACCAGGACTTTTGTCAAGTAGACAATCTTTAATTATAACAGAGCAAGAGCACTTGAAAAATGATTGTGCCCATGTCCAAAAGCAAGTGCAACAACAATTTTATTCACAAAAGCATTAAAATGCTAATATTTCATCCTTATTATGAAGCTTCTAATGACAAACTGAAAATGAAATAACTAGACTTCATTCCAATGATAATGACTGAGCCTCGAATGAGACACAGGGATATCACATTTCCAATTCAGATTTCTACAAAATTAATATTACATTTTTTGCAGCCCTCTGCAGGAGTTGAGTGACTTCACTTAATAGACTTCATTGTAATATGTTGTACATATTCAGAACTTCAGGTAACTAATTCCCTACATTAAAACACTATCATCAAAATATAGGACACTTTTTTAAAAAGTCCATTTATTCAGTTAATTTCCCCAGGCTTTCATAAGGTTAGAGATTGGCATTTTTGAAGACAGATTATAATTTATTTACTGAATTTTCAGTTTTGTTAATGTTAGTGTGAGAGAAGAATCTCCAAAAAAAGTGGGGATTCCATGTTTTCTCCACCACCTAATGAGGGGTGGAGCTGAGCAGCCAGGTGAAGCTATAGGACACTTCAGAGACACAGGTAGAGACACAAGGAGAGCCATACAGAGGACAGATACTTAGAAACACAAGGAGGGAGACTTAGGAGAGAGATGTGGAAAGGGAAGACTCGGGCCTCCCTGGTGGCATAAGGTGTTAAGTCCCAGCACTATGAAGCTATCTGCAGATGTTGTAGCGGTAGTTTGATCCCCAGCCAGAGAGGTAACCCACATGGCACAGCGGACCTCTCCTGTCGCCTGTTGTCCCTCTCAGCAATGTATTTGTAATGTAATCAGCAATGTATCAGTCAATCTGCCTTGCCACAGTCCAGCTCTGGCCGAAGGCCATGTCCCCATGTTACAGGGCAACCCTAATATAAAATGGGTTTCCTTCACTGGGTCCTCACTGCATGCTCAGAAGACTGTTATAATAAGTCCCAACTTCAGGTACACGTGACAATAGTTATTAAAGGGTTTTTATTTTACAAAAAATGGGGAATAAAATAGCAAACTACCAAGGGAAAGAGAGGGAAACAAATCCGCAAACATCCTACCAGATCTTCTGAGCAATAGCACGTTGAGAGCTGGCTCCGAGTCAAGTGAGATGGCTCCAAAGGAAGAGCGAGCCCAAGGCTCACCTCTCTGGTTTTATAGCCAGCCTGGCTGCTTAACTCCACCCTCAGGTCCCAATGATCCACTCTTCGATAATCATATTATTGGATTTGTGGTTCTGGAACACTGGTGCTCTGGAGTGGGGGTTGGAGTCCAAGCACCCAACTGTGTAATCCATTCAGGACTACCTTTCCTCCTAACACCCAAAGGATGGAATGGAAGTTGGCAAAATGAGGGGGGTTCAGAGTTACAAAACTTGAGTCTGAGTATGGTATGTGTCCTACTGAAATAGCCTCAGCAGGTCTTTATTTATACATTAAGGAGAAAGGGAAGGGATTACATCAACACATGCATTGATCAGGAAGTTAACAAATACTATTTTTTTTTCTTTCAAGAGAAGTTTGGTGTCTTGTGCCCTTCAGCCAGGATAGATGACATAGGTGATTACAAAATGAAGACAGCATCTTTCCACTAGTGTTAGAGTTATTATGATTGGTTGATTTATATTATGGTAGTTATACTAGTTTTATGCAATCACAACTAATTATTCTATTTTCACTCTGAGTATAAGATGAATTATTAGTTTAAGGTCAAACTGGTGTCAGCATTCTACTACAGGCCTGCAGGAAGAGGAAGGTACCCAAATTAACATCTGAATAACATCTGTACCCTTGCTTTTGGCTTTCTATAGGAATCATTAGTTTCATTGTCTTTAGATTTGATTGATAATGTATGTTACTAAGATATCTTTTGTATTGGATTAAATTTAATTAACACAAAAGCAAAAAGGGGAAAAAAGAAGGGGTCCTGCAACTATTATCACCTGAGGAATGAAGAACCTACCTTTAACAAAAGCAGAAATGCAAAGCCTTTCACACTGGCCCAGACTTGAAGGTTATGCTTAGGTTCCTGAGGCTTGTAGCCCATAGTAAAATGTTTAAATCTAAGTTTTCCTAATATCTAATTTTAGAATTTGTAAAATAACCACATTCTAATTGTACCTACTTTTACCTGGCTTTACGGTATTGATTTTCTAGAATTTGTATTATAATATTAGCCAATTAGTAGTATGTCATCAAAATGCATAGCGACCAATTACTTTGTTTAATAAAACAGCCAATTATACAACCACCCCCATGGATGATAGTCCAGCAATCACGTTTTTAGTAACTTGCAAAACTTTGATTATTAAATTGGCCAAAACAGAAAGGAGTCCGAGGAGGGCCAGATGTGGAACCAGCTGTGGAACCTTTTTCAGGACAGTTCCCCTATGAAGGGCTTATGCCTCACGGCATAGTTAGGTGGCCCCCATCACTGCCTGTTCTGTTCTCCATTCTGTCTCTAGTGAATCTGGTAAATAAATAAATCTTATAAAAAACAAAAAAAAAAAAAAAGAAAGACCCATTTGCTTATCAACACTGGATTTGTAATAAATACATGGGGGGATTTGGAGGAGACATTATTTTGCGTTATACTTTGATTTTGTTCTGTTTGGCCAGACTTACCTGGTCCCTTCTGCCCTTTTTCTATGGTTCCCTGTCAGAAAGTTCCTTAGCCTTTCAAGTTTTCAGACCTCAGCCCACTGCTTCAGGCCAACCTTATCTGGCTGGGCATTAATCCATGGCCACTGTATTTTATTGGAAAACTATTATCCTTCTCTTATCATCCAGTGTAACTCTTTGTTCTAGTCCTATTAAAGTTCTTTGATACTGAGATTTGCTTAATCTTTGTGGGCACAGATGGCTGGAACCCTTTGGAGCAAGCAATTTGGGGGTCCCCCATCATTTCCTGCTAACATTAGCACATTTCTCTTTGTTAAAGCCTCAAAATTTAATTGTTCTTTAACTTAATAGACAATATTATTGTTACAGGGCAACCCTAATATAAAATGGGTTTGCCTGTCTGGGTCCTCACCCCCGCACTCGAACGGCACTTATAATGGCCCAACTGCAGGCACACACAGCAAAGGTTAATAAAGGGTTTTATTTACAAGGGAAGGGAAAATAGCGTAGTGAATAACATAAGGGGAAGAGAGGGCTACAGATCTGTAAATATCCTACCAGTTCCTTGGAGCTGGAACCCAACAGTGTGCTGAGAGCTGGCTCCCAGGAAAAAGCGACCCCGCCAAGGCCCTCGTGTCTGCTTTTATATTCAGCCTGGCTGCTCAACTTCACCTTTAGGTCCCAGTGATCTGCTCTTCGATAATGACCTTATGGGATTTGTGGTTCTTGGATCTTGTAGGTCTGGAATGGGGGTCGAAGTCCATAACCTATTTATGTAATCCATTCAGGAGGGCCTTCCCCCTAACATTATCACTAGCAAAGTAGCACTGATTCTTAATCACTAGGAATTTAAAGTTTGTATTATTGCTCTGGTTTATAGTTATCTTGATGACTGTTTCAGATACTTCTGTAGACCAGGGTCTGGGGATACTCTTGTGAAGAGCTTTAATTCTAAAGTTTTTCAAAACTACTTGGCTAACTTGTGGCTAAGCAACTGTGATTAGATCACTGGAGACTAGAATGATCCAGGTGTCAACAAGTAAATCTGATGTGGTTTTTAATTGCTTCACATCCTTACCAACACTTGTCACTGCCTGACTTTGTGATGATCCTAGTGGGTGCCAAGTGGCACCCAAATGTGATTTTGATTTGTGTTTCCTAAATGACTAATAGTGTTTAACATTTGATTTAGGCCCACTATTTATCTTTCTGGAGAAATAGCAATTCTGATACTTTCTCCATTTAAAAAAGAATAGACTGGTTTTTGATTAAGTTGGAAGCATTCCTTACTTATTCTCAATAATAGCCCCTTACCAATGTGATTTACAAATATTTTTACCCATTCTATGTGTTATCTCTCCATTTTTTTTATTGGATTATTATACAAAACCATTGAATTTTGATGGTTCAATTTGTTTCCTGTTTGCTTGTGCTTCATTTGTCATGTCTAAGAAATCATTGGCTAACTTAAAGGAAGAAGGATTTTTACTAATTCTTGTCGAAGATTAATATAATTTTAGTTCATATATTTAGTTTCATAATTCATTTCTCGTTAATATTTGTGTATGGTAGAGATATAACTTATTTGTACAGATATCCTTTCACCCCAGAACCTATTGGTAAAAATGACTATTCTTTCTCTATTGGCTGGTCTTGGCACCCTTGTTGAAGATCAATTCACTATTAAAACTAGGGCTTATACTGGATTCTTAATCTATCTTTATATCAGTATCATATAGTGTACATCACTGTAGTCTTATAGTGAATTTTGATTATTTTTGCAATAAATTTTGAAACTAGGAAAGACCTCTCAGTTTATCTTTCTTTTTTAAAGACAGTTTGAACTAATTTGATTTCCTTAAATTTCCATAAAGCATTTAAGACTTTATCATCAATTTCTGCAAAACATCTACTTACAACTTTGCGAGCACTCCTAAATTTTGGAGTAAAATTGAAGTTTCTTGTCATGTTTAAAGTACTTTTACAGTACTCCAAATCTTTATTAGCAACCATGTTATTAAAAGTACATAAATTAAACATGCCTATAATATGTTTAAAGTCTAGATTAGAAAGGACAATTTTCATTTAAAATATATTAAAATATCTGATGGCCAGGTAATAAAATTTAATATTTTCAGGTCTCTAGGCAGGAGAATTCCTAACTTGCTTAAATGTAAATGACTATGTACGTTAATCATTGATTTTGAGTAATAGGAATAGTGCTTGCATCCAATTTTAATATGAAAATGTCACAAAATTCCACTACAGTGTTAGAGAAAGCTGTCATCCTCCCTGTGAAGTCAGTTATTTTATACCTGTTGTGAGAGCTATAAGAGGAAAATAATCCTACTGAACAGAGATAAGATTACTGGTAAAATGAAGGTGCCCGAAAGTCAGTAGATATTCAGGAAATATTGGACCAGTGTGCTCTTTCATTTGTCCTCTCTTGTATTGAGTTACAGCTGCATTTACAGCTGTGAAGAGCTGATTTTCCTATTACCTTCCCTGCTCAGAGTCAGTATCATGAGAATCAAATGTGAAACAGTTAGAAATGAAAATTCTTGGGCCTCAGCCCACACCTACTAAATTAGAAATGGTGAATGTAGCCTTTAGTACGCGTATTAGCAAGCCCTCCAGTGATGGAGGCAAATTTTTGATAACTTCTGAATTCAAGTAATGGATTTTCTACAATCATCATATCTGATTCAACACATGCTCTGCTTTCTTTTCTCCTTTTCTTTTCTGATTCTGTATTTAATGTCATCTTCTCCTGGGGAGTGTTTATTTCAGCATTTGCATGTCTTTATCTTTGGTAAGTGGCTTACTATTTAGCAACCTTTCATGAAAAGGGTAATTATGTGTTGTATTTAAGACATAGTCAAATAGGGAAATTTCTTTTAACTTTCAAAATTTTATCTGTTATTTTGAATTTTTTTGTTTGTGGTAAGATTTATCATTTATTTCATTTCAGGCATCAAAAGCAAGGATTTAACATGTTAAATACACACATGTTCACACATACATGTACAAGCACACAGAAAAGAGCAGTATAGCTGTTTATAATCCTTTAGACATAAATACACTTATACAAACATAATAAAGATATGTGTGTGTGTATTAAGCAATTTACGTACAAACACATATTGTAATCCTAACACTCAGGAGATAAAATGAGTAGCATCCCCTATACAAATGAGGAAACCCAACAATTGAAAAGTTAAATTTGCCCAAAGCTGCACCCATTAGGGGCAGAGGAATTGAATGCAATCTGGCTCCAGTTTGTGAGGCGAGCTGGCTGCATTACCCTGAATAAGCAGCCCTTGTTTGCTTCCCCATTGCCTTTCCCCATGATGGAAAATCTTGGCACAGAACATATCCTGAATTCACAAACCATCCTGCAATTACATGGGCATGATTTCCTGTACACTGGCTCCTTCTCAACTAGTAAGAATACCCTTGGGGAAGACAGTCTTGCATAATGGTGAATGCACCATTAGAAAAATTTGGTATTGGTTCTATTTCTTTCTATTTATTATCATTTATATATTTTACATAATTTTTCATTTTTGTACAGTGTATACTTTTTCCTCTCCCGGGTAGTCCCCGTGAAATTTCCACCACCAATTCACCCATGTCTCATCACCATAGACACTTGTGCTCTTACAGAACAGGCTATAAGTTAGATTAATAGTAGGAAAGAAATCCCTCAGCTGAGATGAAATGTTGGGATCTTTATAGGAAAGTTGATGCCCAGGAGAATAAAATGTTTTTCCTGGCAAGTTATAGGTGGAATGGCACCTACCATCTCTATTTAGGAGAGCATGGTCTTACCTGGTGGACACTCTCCTCGATCAGAGTAGAGAGAAGCCTGGACATATGACATGTTGCCTCTGACTTCAGCCTGATGAGAGAGCGTCCAGACACAAGGAGGAGCATGGCCCGGGCATTCATCACAGTAGGACAGACTGTGCTTAAGAGAGGTCTAGGGATGATGTCTGGGCAGTGTAAGTACTTCATACATAAATGCTACACAAATAAACAAAATTGCATAGCAACTTTGTAAAACTCCTTCAGAAAAGTCCAAAGAATCCTAACTGTCTAACTGAATGTAGAAGAATTGTGGTAGGTAGACCTGGGAAATGGAATACCAGATCTACCTGGTATTCATCATTTTAGGCAACAAAGGGATAGATAAGCTAGATACTGTCACAAATGCAAGCTTCTATCTCTGTGATGCTTTGAAAAGCTTGCCTAGTCCTGAAATAGAAGCCTTTTAATGCATGTTCACTATGAGTCTTGAGAAATGGTGCAAAGATCTATGATTTCTGTAGGACAGCATAGGCTGAACTTCTCCAGTATTAGCTGCAAAGTGTGTTGAATGTGGAATGTACTACATTCTTCAACATGTAAATTGTGAAAGTAAGTTCTCTTTAATTCAAAATTTATTTCCTAACTATCTATTATACCAGCAATAATGGAGTAGTAATAGTGGTTTTTACATCCCCCCAAACACACACTTACACACACATATTTAGCAGACACACAAACAAACACACCCACATATTTGGTATTTCAGAAGGGAAATAATTCTGAATGTGAATTGCACTGTGTAATTTCTATATGTTTATACATATTGCATGTGAATTATTCACTAGATTATACTCAGCTTTTGAGGGGGAAATTTATTATGTGTAAAATAATGTGAATTGTAGAGTGGAAATATTATATTTACTTTTCATCATTCTGAATTTTATTTGGTTGATCAATTGCTTTTATAATTGTCATTAAAGTTGTACTGCCGAATGCTGAAACATTTTATTTACAGTTAAAAATTAATGTATTATTTGTAAAATATTATTGCAGATGAATATTCAAAGCAACCATAATAATAAACACAACATAAGATTAACACTACATGGGAAAACCTCTTCAATAAATGATGCTGGGGAAGCTGTCAGCCACATGGAAAACAATGAAACTAGACCACACACAAAAATTAATTCAAAATGTATAAAATACTTGGATATAAGATCTGAAACTATAAGATACATAGAAGAAAACATAGGCAAAACACTCCACAATATTGATTCCAGTGATGTCTTTGGGGACTCAATTCTAACAGTAAGGGAAACAAATGAAAAATAAACCAGTGGGAATCCATCAAACTGAAAGGCTCCTGAACAGCAGAAGAATCTATTATTAAAAAAAAAGACACTCTAACAAAAGAGAGAAAATATTTGCACATCATACATCTGACAAGGGTCTGATATCCAAGATCTACATAATATTCCTATAACTTGACACCAAACAAATAATCCGATCAAAAAGTGTTTGGAAAAGATAGATACTTTTTCAAAGATATGCAGATGGGCACCAGACACAGGAAATGTTGCTCACCATCACCTATCACCAGGGATACAAATCAAAAGCACAATGATATGCCACCTCGAACCTGTGAAGGTGGGACATAACAAAAAGACCAGCAACAACAAACCTTAGTGAGGATGTGGAGGAAAAGGAATGCTCAGACTCAAATGTAGACTGAGCCAAGCATTAAAAAGAACAGTATGGAAGGTTCTCAAACTATTACAGATAGATCTTCCAGACGATTCCAGATATTGCACTCCTTGGTATCTACCTGAAAAAATAGAAAATCACTAATCTTAAGGGAAAAGCGCACTCCTATGTTCATTATAGCACTACTTACAATAACCAATTAAGGAGACAACTTAAGTGCCCAATGACAGATGAGCACCTTAGGGCGATGGGGTACACAGGTGTCTATGTGGTTATGTGTGTGTATGTGTGTGTTTGTGTGTGTGTGTGTATACACGTAGTAGGACACTAGTCAGTGACTGAAAAAAAAATGAATCTTGACATTTGCAACCACATGGATGGGCCTGGGGGGAATTATATTAAGTGAAACTAGTAAGAATGAGAAAGACAAATACCAGATGATTTCATTCACTTGTGGAATATAGAGAAATAAAACAAAGGGTCAGACAAAACCAAACTAAACCGAACCTTTTTAGGAATCTGACTATAGAACTGAGGCAAACAGATGGGGAGGAGAAATGTGGAGAGCAAAGTTGAGTGGTGGCCCAACAGACTAGGGTAGGAGACTGAGAGTCGCGGTGGTGCGGTAAAATGCACTAGATTTGAAGAGGTGTGAACCTGTACCACCGAATCATACCTCGTGGCGAATGTCAACAAAACAAATGTCAACAAAACAAAATAACAAACAAACAAAAAACAGTTTAAAATTACTTTTTTGTTTCATTCTTTTGCTTATGGCAGATGGAAATTCTATGGGACCTATACATAAGAAAGCAAACTGAAAATGAACAATGATAATATATATATGCACACACACATACATACATACATAAATTATATAATAAAATGTAAATAAATAGAAAAATATGTTATAGGGCAGGGAGAGGAGCACCCTAGAACTTTTAAGCTTGCCCTCTTTGAATGGGTTTTGCTATTTGCTGTATTAAGATAAACACATAAAACTTTTAATGGAAAGGAACTTTAATACAACTAGGGTACAATAAAGAAAGAACAAAGAATATAGTTACTATGTTAAGCATCCAAAATTACCTATTTTTTTGAGGGTAAAAGTTTAGCCAAATAGGATTGGCCCAAAGCAAGGCCCAAAAGCTTGCCACACGTTTAAAGGATTTTTTAGTAGAGATTTATAGAAAAGGGTTAGAAAGAGTTAGACAAATTTGGGAGGAAAAGAGCGAAATTAAAATTAAGATGACAGTTGCCATTGTTAACTTTCTCATGGGTTTTTTACCCACATTTGTTTTAACCAGTTTAAGACCAAAAAGTAAGCACAGTTTTTTTACATGTCCCTCTGTTCCACGTGCTTTTTTTAGTTTTTTTTTTTTGTTGTTGTTGTTGTTCTCCATCTTCCTTTCTTCCTTCCTTTTTCTCTGCAGACAATTTTTTTTTATTTTTTTTAGCTCCACTCACTTAGGGTGGAACCAGGATTTTTGGAACTTTCCCTTTTTTGGGGACTACCCTGTTACAAATACAATAAAATATGATCTAAGTGTTACAGGGCAGGGAGAGGAGCACCCAGAACCTCTAAGCCTGCCCTCTCTGAATAGGTTTTGCCATTTGCTGCATTAAGACAAACACATAAAACCTTTAATGGAAAGGAACTTTAATACAACTAGGGTATAATAAAGAAAGAACAAAGAATATGGTGACTAAGTTAAGCATCCAAAGTTACCCATCTCCTTGAGGGTAAAAGTCCAGCCAAATAGGATTGGCCCAAAGCAAGGCCCAAAAACCTGGCACACATCTAAAGGACCTTTTAGTAGAGACCCATAAAAAAGGGTCAGAAAGAGACAAACAAATCTGGGAGGAAAAGAGCAAAATCAAAATCAAGATAAAAGCTGCCATTGCTAACCTCCCCACGAGTCTCTCATCCACATCTGTTCCAACCAGTCCAAGTCCAAAAAGCAAGCACAGTTTCTTCACATGTCCCTCTGCTCCACGTGGCTCCTCCAGGTCTCCTTGCTGCTCTCCATCTTCCTTCCTTCCTTCTCTTGTCTCTGCAGAAAATTTTCTTTTCCTCCTCAGCTCCACCCACTTAGGGTGGAACCAGGATTTTGAAACTTCCCCTTTCCTGGGACAACCCTGTTACATAAGGACATTAAAAATTACTTTGATTTATTATTAAGAAAAATTCTAATCATAGTTTTTCTTTTAGGTTAACAAAATTTTCACATAAATATGGGACTAGCCTTATATCTGTGCTTTGGGAGTGACTAATTGCTATTTTGTCCATATTTAAAATCTCCCTTTTAGAAATTATGTTTGCTACCTCCACAATAATGGGACCAAAAACTCCTATTTTTGTAAACTATTAGTGTTTTCTGAGCAGAACATCTTATTTTAAATGTCTGTACTCATGAAAATACCTTTTCTTTCTTTTTTTTTTTAAAGTTTTATTTATTTATTTATGCATACAAGCACTGGGGTACAGGCCAGAGGTGCGGGGAGGTGAGAGAATCCACCAGACAGAGCAGGGGGCAGAACAGGCAGATGGACTGAAACACACTGTTGAGGGGAGCAGTGGGCCAGGCAGGAGAGGTCTGCTGAGCTACGTGGGTCACCTCCCCAGCCGTCAGCAGGGTTCCAATTCATACTGCAGTGGTTGCGGTTTGCTTCACAGTGCATTGCCTAACCCACTGCGCCACCAGGGAGGGCCCAGAAATACCTTTTCTTAGCTGAAAAAGAGATAAGAAATTTACAAAATGTAATTATAATGCCTACCAATATACAAGGCAAATCTAGAAAATCTCTAATCTTGACTGCAAGAATGAGGGTGGTTCATAAATTTAATGCTTTAGGTGAGAATGAAAAACAATTGCTGGATTTAAATAAGAAGAGCCCTCCCTGGTGGCACCAGGGGTTAAGACTCAGTACTATGAAGCGATCCACAGCCACTGAAGCACGAGAGTTCAATCACCGGCCAGGGAGGAGTCTCACATGGCCCAGCATATCTTGCCTTTCTCGCCTGCTACTCCGCTCAGCAGTGTATTTCAATCTGCCTGTTCTGTTTCCCACTCTGTCTTTGGTAACTCCTCTCACTGCCCACACACCTCTAGCCTGTACCCCAATTCTTGTATGTATACATACATATATATATAAATAAAGTAAGAAGATTGGTATTTAACAAACATTACTGCACACACCATGTACTTTGTGTATTTGTCAGTTGTTTTATATTTACAAACTTTCTGTAGTAGAATAATTTTTAATTTTTCTCAAAGAAGAAAGTTGCACAACAGATAAATGTGTATATCATGATTTTCTTCACTCTACTTTTTGAAGATTATATTCAAAGTAATAAAAATTCTAGATATTATATTGAAATAAAGAGTTTCAACTTATTATATACATTGAAACGTCGGTCACATTATTTCAACCTTTCCTCAGTCTTGTCAAATACATAATTTTGGAGGAAAATTATAGTTGGTATGCAAAAGAGGAATAGATTAGTTTATTTCTGTTCTCAGTGACTGACTTGTTTTGGCATTATGCACATTACCTTACATTTTAAATAAATTACTGGCTTTAAAGACAATGTTGAAGAATTATACATATTAAATGGATCCCTATTTATAAAGTAGAAAAATGAAAGTCTTTTGTATTTGTTTTAGGAAATGTGGTGAAGGCATAAAACCAGAGAGTTTAGTATGTTGAACACCTATGAAAGACGTCTGTGTCTACATAGCTCTTCTGTATTTCATTATTTCATGGCTGTATTGCAGTATTATTATGCACTGTGCTATTATACACCGGCATAGATTAGATTCAACAGAATTCAGGATATGCAATCATGAAGAGATGAACAGAGGTAAAAAAGAAGGAAATATTTTCATTGTTGAAACTTGGTCTGTAATGTGAAACAGTGCCTCTAAAATATAATTTTTTTACATTTTCTTTTGCATTTACCAACAAAAACATTAGATGTGATAGGATTTCCTCTTAACAAAAACATAAATTGGTTTCTCTTATCTAAGTACCATTCAGAAATTTAAAGAATATATATTTAAGTCACTTTTAAATAACGCCAAATACATATCAGAGCAAGGGAAATAAAGCAAACATGAAGGGCAGCACTACATAATGATAAAGGGATAAATTATCCATCAAGACAAAATTGCCCTACAATTGTATGCTCTCCATAACAGAATGTCTAAAAGTGTTAGTAAAACATGATAGGAGTTTAAAAAAAAATAGACAGGTTATGAGAACTGGTGACTTCAGCACCACCAAATGATAGATTAAACACTCACAAAACAGGAATGATATAGTTGACCTGAATATGTATGTCCATCCACATGATACAGCATTCAAGTTCAAGGGGAAAGATTCACCAATGTGAGTAACATATGGGGTCATTAAACATACTTTGGTATGTTTACTAAATATACTTTACTATGTTTAAATATAAATGATACTTTTTATTTAATCAGATGACAATGGAATTAACTAGTACTTGACCAAAATAAATATTAAAAATCCTTCATGCATTTGAAAATTAAACAGCATATTTTATAATACCAAATGGGGCAAATATGAGATATTAAGAAATGTTTTGAACAATTGAAAGAAAACCACAACTTGCCAAAATGGGGTGGGGGATTTCAAGCATTCCTAAGAAACTTTTGTAAGTCAAAATGGCATAAAGAAGCAATTACCATAAATTTATATGAAAAAATTTGTAGTGTTCCAAAACTCCCCAAATAAACTAACAAATCATATTAAGAATGCATAAATCCAAAAATCACTAACACATAGTAAAAAGAGGACAGCTGTGCACAATACACAGTCTATAGAGTAGTTCCTGGGGAAGGAGCTTGACACAGTTCAGGGTGTCCTTTGGCTCAAAAATGGCTGCTACTAAGCAAATGTGGACCGCTTTTACACACTTTTTGTTATAAAAGTGAGAATCTTCTTCGGAATTTTTGTTGTTAGAAGAAACAGGTAGTAATATAGGTATTTCATAAAATGAGTTTCTCTGTATATGTCTACATACACACATGTCCCCTCCATGTACATATGTGTACAAAGGAGGGAAAAAGTAACTTGACAGTTGAGATTTCTTTTTTTAATCATTATTTAATTATATTTGACATCATTTGTATTCCCCAGGGAGTACCCACCACCATCCACCTGTGCACCATCACCTCAGTCCCTTGTGCTCTTTCTACTCTGTTGAGATTTCTTATAAAATACTGTTTCATAACCCAAATGCCCAAAAGTAGATGATTGGATCAAGAAGATGTGGTACATACACACAATGGAATATTATTCAGCAATAAAAAATGAGAAACTAGGGATATTTATAGAAACATGGATGGAACTAGAAGGAATTATACTCAGTGAAACAAGTCAGAAGGCAAGAGAAAAATATCGGATGGCTTCACTATTAGGAGGAATATGAAAGAACAATAGCAACAACAAAGAATAATCTTAAGGAATTGGGCAAATATAACCAAAAGCAAACAAAAAACTCAACAAGACCAAAAAGCCAAGATAAACCAAAGGGACCATGGTGGGTGGGGAGGGGAAGGAGGGGAGAGAAAAGACAGGGATGAAGGCAGAAAGTGCACAAGGGACTGAGGTGATGGTGCACGGGTGGAATGGTGATGGGTACTCCCTGGGGAGTACAAATGATTTAAAATATAATTAATTAAATGAAATAAAATACTGTTTCAGCCAAGAAATCAAGGTTCACATCATCAGTGATAAATCTTGTTGATATTATATGCCATTAATTTATATGATATGATACAATGTCTATATTGGTGTTCTTTGTCCCCAAAATACATAATCTTTTAATCATAAGCAAGAATTGAGAAAAATCCAAATCAATTTGAGATGCCATACTCCTTAAATATCTCTAAAGTTCATCAAAAACAACTAAGCTACCCTAAAATAAGGAAAGTCTGACAGATTATCTGAATCAAGATAATGAAAGAAATCTGAATATTAAATACATTGTGTTGTCCTGGATGGGACTCTGTAATAGAATAGGATAGTTGGTAAAATAATAATAATAATAATGAATTTGAATAAAATAGGGAGTTTAGTTAGAAATAATTTATCAATATTTGTTCTTTAACTGTGCCAAATGTACTATATTAATGTAAGTCAGTAATAAAGAGGCAACTGTGGGGAATATGGAATGTCCCAGTACAAGATAGGCGATTTTACTGTAAATATGACTATTCCAAAATTTAGTTCTTCTGTTCATTTTTTTGATTGGGTTATTTGGTTTCTTTTTGTTGAATATAATTTGTTGTAGATTTTGAGTGTCATCCCCTTGTCTTGTATATGGCATTCAAATATTCTCTCACATTCAGTAGGGCATCTTTTCAAATCTTCTGTGCAGAAGCTTTATTAATTATTTATTTTTCTCACAATGCTTGCTTTCTTTTCTAGGTGTAGTCCCCATAGAATTTCCAACACCAATTCTCCTGTGTACCATTACCATAGTCCCTTGTGCCCTTCCCATCCCTGCATTGATCCCAATCCCTCCCTCTTTCCTGCAGAATGTCTCTGATTTTTAGTTGTCTCTTTCTTTTTGGTTTAGTTGTGATTTTTTTTATTTTGATATTATTATTTTTCCCCTTGATCCCTTATATTCTTCCTATAAGTAAGACCATCTTGTATTTTTCTTTTTCCTTCTGACTTATTACACTGTGTATAATCACCTCAAGCTCCATCTATTTTGCTGAAATTTCATTTATCTTTTTTGATTGTTGAACAGTATTCCATTGTGTATATAGACCGCATCTTCTTGATCCAGTCATCTATTTTTGGGTATTTGGGTTGATTCCAAGTCTTACCTATTATAAATAGTGCCACAATAAACATAGGGGTGCATTCATTCTTTTGAATTAATGTTTTTGTGTCCTTTGGGTAAATCCCTAGTAGTTGGATAGCTGGGTCATATGGTTGCTCCATTTTTAGTTGACTAAGAATTTCCATACAGCTTTCCATAGAGTTTGGACCAGTTTAGTTTGATACAGTACCAATTATTTTTAATCTCTTTTGTTTCCCTTGTTGCTAGAGACAATCCTCAAAGACATCTCTTAAGCATGTATTGTAGAGGACTTTTACTGTTTTCTTCATGTATTCTATGGTTTCAGGCCTTACATCCAAGTCTTTATCCACTTTGAGTTGATTTTTGTGTATGATGTGAGATAGGGATTTACTTTAATTATTTTTCATGTGGCTGTTCAGTTTCCTCAACATTACTTATTGAAGAATTTTTCTTTTCTCCAGTGTATACTATTGGCTCCTTTGTTATAGACTAATTGTCCATATATATGTGGATTTATTTTTAGTCTCTCAATTCTATCTCATTGTTTCCTGTGTCTCTTTTTGTTTTAGTATGGTACTGTTTTAATTTTAGTTAAATAGGGCCTTTCTACAAAGACATGCAGATGTTCAGTGGACACATAAAAAAATGTTCAATATCATTTATCATTAGATAAATGCAAATGGAAACCACAGTAAGGATGACCAATATCAAAAAGACCAGAAACAAGTGTTAGGGAGAATTTGGAGCAAAAGGAACCCTCATACACTGTAGGTGGGATTGTAGACTTGGTCCCATCCCTAAAATAGTCAGTATGGTGATTTCTCAAAACATTAAACATAAATCTGCCCCACAACCCAGCGATTCTTCATCTTGATATCTACCCATTGAATATAAAAACAATGATATGAAGGGCTATATGATCTCCCATGTTCATTGCAGAACCATCTAAATAGTCAAGCTACAGAAATAACTTAAGTGCCCAAAAACATCTATTGAACAGGATGTGATATATATATATATATATTATATATATATATATATAATATGTCTATCACATACACATGATGGAAAAGTACTCAGCTATTAAAAAAATAAACTTGCTATTTGTTTCAACAAGATTGAGCTGAACAAGGAGATCAATAAACACTGAAAATTGCCACTTATATGTGAGTATAAAGACACCAAAGTGTCAGATAAAGCAAATGCAAGATCTAACCCTGTAGGTATCTTGATGGTGGTTCCGGTATGGTTACAAGACCTGGATAGAGTTAGCTCTGGTACTTCTAATCCACAGTGATGTAAACAAATGTTGTCATAATTAAAAATAATGAAATAAAAAATAAGCCTATTCTAAAAAAATAAAATTTAAATGAAAAATTTAATACCTCTTGAATTACACAGTTCAGTGATGTAAACAAATGTTGTCATAATTAAAAATAATGAAATAAAAAATAAGCCTATTCTAAAAAAATAAAATTTAAATGAAAAATTTAATACCTCTTGAATTACACAGTTCTCTAATTTTGAATATATATTTACTTGCTATTTTAGCTTTTAGATATTCAACAGTTGTCCTACTCTTCTTGAAACCTTTCATTCTCCCCAAACAATGTCTTTGTACTAAAAATTTATTTTTAAACTAGCTTAATCTTTTAATGGGTGTTATTTTAAGTAAAATTGATATTATTGGCAAACCTACTCTATAAGCAGTTTAAGCATGCCTTGTACATAGTGAAAATATAAAGCAACGTCATCTAGAGGTCTGATGCCCACCTTTTTAATCATCTAGTAATGAAGAAATTGTCACATATTATAGGACTTTTGAATCAATATTTCTCATATTCAGTTTTTATTGTGAATTGCTTTTAATAGTTATATACAGGATATTAAATGCAGTAAAGAATTAAATAACAATTTTTGTGAGCTGTTCTAAGTAGTATTTCATCTAAAACTTCCTGAAAAATTTTCAATCTGAGTTTAAAACATGTATGTAAAAGCTACCACTTTGTTAAGTTATGCTTATCGAGGTTTCTGTTTCCGTTTATCTTTAATATATGCTGTTAGATACTTAGGAAAGCAATTGACATGGAAAATAAACAACTTGCTGACTGCAAATTGTGGTGCTTGAGCAAAATGGCAAGTACTCTGAAGAGAATTCTAATTTCATGGTTTATTTAATTAAAATTATACAATATAATTAATACTCAAATTTGTTCCTGCCTGTGGTCGCTTTTATGTGATACCATGCATATACACAACTCGCATAATGCAAGCCACTTGAACTTCAACATTTGTGGGAAAACAAAACAATGAGACTAGACCACGGTCTCACACCACACAAAAATGGAAGGAAGACCTGAAACTGTAAAGTACATGGAAGAGAACAGACAAACAACTCCTCATTGATTGCAAGGAAGGCTTTGGAGATTCAACTCCAATAGCAAGGGATTAAATAAAAAAAAAAAAATGAACAAATGGGATCTCATAAAATTAAAATGATCCTGAAGAGCAAAAGAAATTATCTTTATAATGAAAACGCCCTACTGAATTAGAGAAAATATTTGCACACAATACATCTGGCATGGGCCCAATGTACAAGATTTACAAAGAACTCATACAACTCAACAGAAAGAAAATAAATAAGCTAATCAAACAATGGGCAGAAGTGCTAAACAAGCATTTCTCCAATTTCTGTTTGGACTGCAGTAGTAGTGGGCAGGGGTCAGATGAGAGCATAACATCTCCAGTAAAGCAGGCATGCCACGGAAAGAGCCTGATTAAATTATTTGTGACTGCAAAGCATTTTTTTAAACTTATGAAACATGTATGACTTAATAACACACTTTAAAAGTCTTGTTGTATTGCTCTTATTCTTCACAATAGGATTACATAAAGACTTCCTGGTCAGGAAGTGGGTATTTTCCAACAGGATGTTATAGAGATTTTGGTTTGCACTCTTAGTTGAAAAGCAACTTTTTAACTATAAAGTATTTCTTAAATTGTAAGACCACAGAATTGTAATGCATTTGACAAGAAAAAATATTTTCCCCCTTTATTTAGATGGAAAGTGCTTTCAAGAGACACTCCAAAAGGTTACCCTTTAAGCAATCCATATATTAATTTGAGATGTTAAAATAATGAGTTCCAAAAATTGTTTTAAATGTAAAGACTGAGAATGTGAAAGTTGAAGAACATTTAATCGTGACACTTTGAGTAGAGCTATATTTAATGTGAACCCTTTCACATATGAAATGGTTGACATTAATAAACTTAGATGTTCTCATCCAATTGGTTGTCTTAAAGTATTTTCACAATGCTGATTAGACATGGACTTAGAAAGTAATAGTTTTCAAACATTTCAGGCTGCACTTGTAGTGTTTTTTTCAAGCTATAGTTTAACCAAAAATATATTTTACATTTTTTTAAAATTAAATCAGCCATGGTTAATATGAGTGAGAAGTCAGGTTCAATCTCTATAAATAACAACTGATATAGCAAATAATTCAAAAATTATAATATGTTGACTGCTTCTGGTAATAGAAAATAAATTGTCAAGGACCATCTGCTGCACTTTGCATTTTTATAACATTGACTCAAACATAAGCATTCGGAAAACTACAAAAGTTTAATTACAAACTCTACAGTAGTTTTAACTTTATATTCTTTAATCTAGACACAGTTTACATGCAGATACATCCGTCACAACTATACTTTCTTGCATATTTGCATAATATTCTTTCTTTTCCAACCCATTTAGCAAATAGCAGCATGTCCTGATGTGTTATGAACAGGTGGGCAAAAATCAACTGAGTTTCATATAGTTGATATATATTATTTATCTTCCTTCTAGTGATGAATTTCACAAGGATTAACTAGCGGAAAATATGAATTCTTTTAGAAGGTAGTAGTCTATATATTACTTGAAGTAAGAATTCTTTGAATTTTGACATTTTGTATGCATGTAGTGTCTTTCTATACCCTTGAATTTAAATTGTGCAATTAAAAACCTACCCTATCATATTGACTAAGTATTTTGTATGTTTTGCTTTATGGAACAGTCTCCCATCCATATTAGAACTTATCTAGGGGAAAAAATGAGTGTAAATCCTCAGTCACATTCATTAATTAATTCATACTCTGAATTGTAAGAACTTTGGTAACTTAGACCATGAAATTACAAATTGAAGCTGCTCAGTTAATATTTATATTGAATGGATTATAGCTTCATTGTGCTTATAATAAATAAGGGTATCATTATTTTATAAAAATAATTATATACTTTAAGACTCCAGAATATTCCCCCTCCCCAAAAACCCATACCACATTACTAAACACCTGTTGATAGTTATTCTTTTTACCTGCTACATCATGTATGTCGAACCAGAAAAAAATTTCAAGATATATCAAAAGGTAAAATACACAATTTGAAGAAACCAAGGAAGCGATAGGACTAGATGTGGCATGGATATACTAATTATCAGACTGGGAAGTTAAAGCAACTATGATTAATAAGCTAAGGATGCTAAAAGGTAAGTGGACAGCAAACAAAAACAGACAATATTAGCAAGGAGATGGACTCCTAAGAAGCCAAAGAGAAGGGCCCCCCCTCTGGTGGCACACAGGTTAAAGCCTCAGGACTATGAAGCTATCGCCAGCCACTGCTGCAAGAGTTGATCCCCAGCCAGACAGCTGACCCACATGGCCCAGCAGACCTCTTCTGGCTCGCCCGCTGCTCCCCTCAATAGCGTATTTCAGAGGATCTGATGTTCTACTCTCCACTCTGTGAATCCTCTTGCTGCCCCCCACCCCCACCCTGCCTACACTCCAGTTCATGTATGCACAAATAAATAAATATTTTTAAAAAAAGAAGCCAAAAAGAAATGCTAGAAATCAAAATTACCAAAATAGAAATGAATAATACCCTTGATAGGCTTATTATTACACTGGACTGAAAAAAGAATCTCTGAGCTGGAGGAGATATCCAAAAACCTAAAATAAAAGAAACAAAAACAGAATATAATATCTGAAGACTGAGGGGCAAGAAAAAAATGGGAAGGGAGCAAATTAAGCTATTGTGGAAGACTGTGGGTGTTTTCATGGTATCTGTGGCGTGGTAACATCAACTAGATATATAGAAATCCTATACCTCTAAGACACATCAAAGTTGCAAATTAATGTTAACTCAATTAAAAAAAATAGTTTCCTTAATTGCATTTGGCTTTGGTTCTTTCCAAATCTCAGGCAGAGCTTCTCTCCTATTTTTCAAATGAATTGAGTTACTTATTATCAAAACAATATGAGTACAATAATGCAAAATATATTTTTCCTAGCAGCAACTTTTTATACTCAAAAAATTAAAAAGAAAAAGTGATTTATGCCTGCTAAATGAACTGGATAATTCAAACTTTCAATCTCCTCCTTCATTATAATATTTTTTTCTATTTTAAAATATTTGATTTTGGTTCCCTTATATTCCTCCTAGGGGAGGAACCATCTGGTATTTTTCTTTTGCCTTCTGACTTACTTCACTGAATAAGAACAATAATAATAATAATAATAACAATAAAGACACAGAAACCAAAAATGAGGAGTCAAGGACAGACTGGGGACACCTGGTGGGGAGAGGGATGGGGAGGGCTGAGGTCAGACGGGAGCACAAGGGACTAAGGTGATGGTGCACTGGTGATATGGTGATGGGGAATACATGGGGATTACAATTGATGTCAAATATATATAAATAAAAAATGTTAATAATAAAAAAAAGCAGAAAAAATATTTGATAGTTTTGCTTTACCTCAAATGAATAAAAGGTACAAATTTAACTGAACATAATTAACCAGTGACACAATTTAAAGCATGTAACTCTCTCTTTAGACTGTATTTATTTAAGGTTAATTTGGACGCAATTATCAGTGGCTTAACCTCTAGGAATACATTGTAGACTAGAATTTTCCTGAGGCAATAAAACTTCAAACTAACTGTGTAACATTTGGACATGATTACAGAAGGGAATAAATTCATCAGTTGTTCTCTGAAAGTAAAATCTTGAAACTTTGTAACTTTAGGTCATCAGGTCAAATGAACTGTGTTAAAATAATCTATTTTTTTCCACTTTTCTCCTAAACTAGGAGTTGTGTGGTCCCATCTTGCCATAGGATTAATCAATATTATAGATTTACTTTATGAACAAGACACAGTAACCTTTGATCAAGACACTTGACCTTTCACTTGGTCTCAAGTAGACGTGAAAGTGCTTTTGGTTTCTGTTATTTAATTATTTTAAGAGAGGAAGTTCAGAACACCTAGCTGATTAAAAATAGACTATTTGTAGATCATATGTGAGGAGCATTGACAAAACATTTTCACAGAATGGATCGTTTCTATTGCTATATCATGCTCCTAATTTTTCTGTTAAATCACTCTTTAAGCCCAAGATCTTGTTTGCAAATAGAATTACTCACAACTTCATATTTTACAGTGAAGTAGATGATATTTTTAGTTAGCATGTATCTTCATATAGTTTTAATAGTATCTTAGCTATTTTATTCAAAGTCATAATGCTTTTCACCATCTTATTTTGTTTTTAATTCAGAAAAGCATTCCAAAATGCAACTGAAGTCTAGGGATAATTCTTGTCTATTGTTATTTTCCCAGAAGCAGCAGGAAAACTCACTCTAATACAAATCAGCTGAATTATATAGAATATTGAGCATTCCTGGACAATGAGGGAGGACACGCGCTGCACATTAGTATAGGGACAGCCAAATATGCTAGTTGTAACTTATACTTTATGTAATAGATATCTTATCTTACTTGTATTGTTGGATATAAAAGATGTCTCACTGAGTTGTTGACTAAGATGAAGTTTTCTGGGAAAAAGTAAACACGTTTTATCTATAAACTTATAAATATATATAATCATTTGTTAGGCTACCACATGACTAAGTTGATTTGATAAAGATATGGTTATATTTATTATAAGAAAAGCACTTGCTAGTGGTTAAGATGAGAATCGTAAGTGCTCTTGTATATACTTTTGTTGACTAGAACTCTGAAGACAGTAATAGGAATGATGTAGCCCTAGACTAAGAGAATGTAAGTCATACTAAAGCACTGTTAGCATATAAAGACAGTCTGCCTCCCTTGCATCAAAAACTGCACATTAGTCTCTGTTTCCTTAGGGTGCACTAAACTGATTGTGAACCATTTCACACATGCCATAAGGTCACTCTAGTCCCATTATCCTGTTTTTGGATAAAAGATATACATGAACAAGGCATCATTTGATGCACAAGCTAGGAAGAACGAGTAGCCAAGGCATTAGCTAAATGACCTAAGAGTCTACCTTTCCTTTGTTTATTTGTAGTATCACTTACTGGTGGTCAAATTACTTAAACACCTGATTTAGTTAAGTGCACGGCTTCTTGATGACTTGATCAATGAGACTATTTGAATTGAAACTTGACTAGAAATACATGTAGCAATAAATGATTTGCTGTTTTCTTGGTTGCCTCTCTCAAGTGGTAGCCTCACATTTCACCACTTCTCTATCTTGAACCAATGTTTAAATTCAAAGTGCTCATAAAGCATATTACCAAATCTGATTTGAAAGAATGATCAAGGAACTGAAAACCTCCAGCTGCTGCTTCCTTTTCTTTTTCATGTGTAACCTTCAGATATATTGGCTAAGATTTATGGTGCAAAATGTTTTGGCCAAAATGTTATTTTGCTTTCCAACTTGAAGTAATCAACAAACTCTACATTTCTTCTTGCCATCTAATATAAAAAGCTAAATGATCCTTAAGATACTTTAAGGAGAAAAAAAAGAGAATTTTTCTCTTATATATATGGGAATGATGAACTTTGCTTCTGAAAGGAAAGAAATGGAGAACAAACTTCAAAGTGATGAACACAAACCTCAGATCCTCAAATTGCATAAAGTCAATATTGCATGTTATAGAATGCAAGTCAGTAACACTATGAATGAATTACGAAAATAATATGTACTTAAAAATATACAATGTTGCATATTAATTTAAAATTGATAAAGAACTATAATTACATGAGCTCTGTGTAGTTTTTAAATTTTGATGACATGACTGTTTTTACTTCTATATTTTCAAAATCTTATTACTTTCTTAATTATAATAACAAGTTAGAGGTAGAATTTTATATTTCCACACAGCCAGATTTTCACATATATTTGAATATACAATATTGAAATCACTGTCATATATACTCATTAAGTAGTTATTCTTTTATTCCAGCTTGATTTCAAGACATGCAAATATAGAAATGAAGTAACATAAATTCTTTCACATTTTCTCTAAATACTGAGAAATACATAGTTGCATAGCTTTGGTGTCATTGTGAAAAAATAATTTATAGCCTGCCTACTATGGCCTTTTCAAGATATTTAACAGCACTGATTTCTTGAATCAGCTTGGCCAACTTCTAAATTAGGGGCAATTTTATCACAACATATGAAACACAGATTTAGCAGCCAAAATGAGTCTTTGAATATGAAATCTGGTTGCTGAAGATTTGCTATGATCTATAATTCAAAGTATGAACTCACATATTTTGTCTGATTTATTAGACTTAAATTGAATATACACATATTCAATAGCTTATCTGACCAGATCCTGACTGGAATGATGTCTAAAACAAGAAAAAGTAAATGCTTACCTATTAGATCTGTGTCTACAGTAAAGTGACATGAGAACTTTCTGCATCAGGAAGGAAAACAGCAATAATATGTATCCAGTTATGTTTTATAAGACTTTTCTTAAGTGTATTTCACAAATGTAAAGTTTTTGAATCAAATTACATATCATAAAAATGATATTCACTAAAAAATACATTTAAACCCTGGGTCACATTATCAGAGATTGCTTATCAAAGGAAAGAAAAGCATTCTACAGAATTCTTATGTTGAAGCCAAATGTTGATATACCTTAAAGCTATATCCATATAAATGGAAATGTACTTTATCAGAATTTTCTGATATCCCATGCTAAGTAAGGTACAGGTACAACTAGCCAGAAATGATTTTTGTAATCCACTCAAAGAATAGTGTAAAAATTGATTTTATTTACAAGGTAAAATATAAATTTTCAGATGATGCATGGTTCTATTAAAATCACTATTGTAATCAAATAAGTCATTACTTTGTGTAATATTTTACACAAACCTGAGGCAATGAAATGCATCATAATGTAGCAATAAAGACATCATCAGTATCTGCTTGCTGGGGAAAAAAAGATACAAGTCAGCCAAAGTCAAACATATGAATTAACTCACTGAATTATATATTGCATAAATGTATTTCTTAGTATTTTATTTAGACCACTCAGGAAAGCTAAGGGTCTTCCCAAATGAAAAGAGGGTACCCATGCCTGTGAACCTTTATGTATAGGTAGCTAATATTCAACTAAAAAGGCAAATAATTACATCTCATGACCCTTTATCTGCCCTTTGTTTTCTACTCATATGTGCCTGACTTTTTGAGTACTGCTTTAAACTCTTTTTCAAGGTCCACACAAAATCCATCCCTACCTCCATACATATGAGAATTGTAGTATGTGAGATGCCTGTTAGTTAGAAATTCTATGTGCAAGCACAGTGAATTAGAGCTGTGTTGGGATGAGATGAGAAACTGGGTATAATAAACTGTTGAATACAATTTTGCATAAATCATATCCTATAATCCTCAGATCATAAATGCAAGAAAGGTATTATATTTATAGATGAGGAAGTTATGGCCCAGAAGTATTTTCTTGGAGTACCTCAAATCTGACACTAATTCTTCTGCTTTGTCTTTACCATACATGGAGAATCAGAGCACTCATAGTTCATTACCATGTATCATCACCACCTAGGTCAAAGAAACCACTGTTGCTCACCTGCAATATTTATCACTTGGCTCCTTCTGGCCATCCCAGTCTATTAGAAACATACCAGATGAAGGACAATAAATTTAGATATTCCCAACTTAGTTCAAAATTCTCAAATGGCTTCCTCCTTTCACTATGAGAAACGTATGAAACACCTTTTATATCCTAGAAGGCTCTATATGACCTTAACTTCTTTCCCCCAACCTTTTAATACCTCTATATCACTCTGGCCCAAATTCACTACTGTCTTTACTCTTTCTCAAACCTCTCTCATAAATGCCATCAACAACATGAGACATATTTAGAAATAGCAGTTTGATTACTAATTTCTATTTCTAAGGTTCCCTTTTTTAAATTAGAAACATTTCAAATGACAAGATAATCCTAATGAGTACTGGCCCAGTGCTCATCAATTTAACTGGTGCCTATAACTTGTTCTTCAAGACAAGATGGGACCTGTAAAGGAAGTTGCCTATCTACTTAAGCATTCTGTCATTGGCTAAGGTTGCTGACATCTTGAATATCTGGAATAAAGGATGCAATGTTCACATGGTGATCTTGTTTCATAGGCCAATCAGACATCCACTGAGGAAGGTGAACCCCAGGCTTGCTTCCATTGCCCAGGTCCCTGACCTGACTCTCCTCTCTGGCTCATGATAGCCAAGTTTGTTTTCCAATTTAATTAAACATGTTTTACAATTAAAATTTCAATCTAAAGATATCACCAGTGTGATGGTGAAGATTTTTATCTCAGATGTTCAACAACTTTTAATTTTCTATTACAGAATATGACAGAAAGGACATCTGGCAAGGTGAGAACCTATCAATGGTCAAGCATTTTAGATATTTATTTTGGAGAAGTTTAAATATTTGAATATTTAATTAAGCCTTATATAGTTTGAACTTCCCAGTGAATGTTTCATACCAATAGCTTCTATTGAATCACTAGACAATGTTTAAGTGAATGAGCATGTTTAAGATGAATAAATACTGAATTAGCACACATGAAGTCATTGAACTCAGTTTTATTATTTTAAAAATAATACTTGTATTGAATAACATTGGCTTTACATAATTATTTTAGAATGTAGAATCATCCTCTTCAGGTATGTTGCCTTAGCACACACATGACCAAAGCACCCATATTCCATCACCACAGTCCATTGCACTTCCTCCCTTTTTTATTCTTGTCCCATGCCCACCACTCCCCTTCTGGTAGCCTCAGTTCTGTAGTCAGCTTTATAGGATTTGGTTTTAGTTGGGGTTTCTCTGAACACCTTCCCCCTTTTTATTGGTTTCTCCATATTCCACACAGGGATGACACCATCCAATATTTGTCTTTCTCCTCATTTATTTTGCTTAGTGTAAAGTTCTAAATATCTGAGAATATTCCTCTTCTACATGCCTGGCTTAAACATCTGATTGGAGTGCTTCAAATCGAAAGAGGCGAGGGCATGAAGGGTTTCCAACTGATAAAAGAGTAGATATCAACAATTTTGGAGGGAATAATCAACAAGAACATCAGCTTGCTTGTCAGGATAGGAGTCAGTAATTCTATTTGAACTTCCCCCTCTCCACACTCCAAGTCACATTGATGTATTTATTTTTGTAAAGATTTATTTATTTATGCATACAAGAAATGGGGTACAGTCCAGAGGTGTGGGGGATGAGAGGATTCACCAGAGACAGAGTGGGGAGGAGAACAGGCAGATTGACTGAAGTATACTGCTGAGGGGAGCAGCAGGCAAGACAGGAGAGTTCTGCTGTGCCATGTGGGTCACCTCCCTGATCAGGCATTGAACTCATGCTGCAGTGGCTACAGATGCTTCATAGAGTGGTGTATAACCCCTAGCAGTGGGCCCCTCCAAGTGAGGCCTCTCCAAGTACATTTAGTAACCACTATCTACCTTCAAGGTGAAAACAAACAAAAAAACACCTTATTTCTAAAACTATAAATTTGTGAGATTTTGAACTTTATATAAATGGAATCATCTAATATTCTTTAATTTTTAAAGAGAATTCATCATTTTATATTTAATTCTTCAATATTATCCCATAATATTCTACTATATTACTAAAATCCACAACTGTAAATATCGGGTCATTCCAAGATTGGGGCTTTTGGATAAAAACTGTTTTTAAATATTCCTTATGCTGAACATGTATACACATTCTATTAAGAGGACTCACTAGTCATAGGCAGTCACAGAACTTAGTAGCAGTGCCTAAGGACCGTGTGTTTAATAAGGCTTGTTTTTTTTTTTTAAGTAAATTATATTTGACAAAGATTCGTTTAATAGGGTAGTAATTGCTTTCCTGAGCTGTCTAGGAGAAGTAGCTATTTTCACTTCTATATTTTGTTTGCATTTTAGTAATGATTGGTAATTTATGGTTTTTAATGGCATTCTATTCATTACAACTCTGGATAGCAAAAACAACCTAAGAAACTAACTTTTCAATATGAAATGAAAGTTTTATATTTATATTCTGAAGCACAGAATAAAATGTGTGTGTACATGTATGTGTGCATATGCATCTTTATGTGTACTGTGTGCAAACAGATGTGATAAATGGTGTGAGGGAAGAACTGGCAAGACATATCAACTGATGGTAGGCAGCGATGGAGAAAAATACGACAAGAATTACGTTTGATCCTGGGTAATGGCTACAAACGTAGGAGACATTCAGGACAGATGCCCGTGTCACAAGAAGGGCGAGTCTGACTTTATACTCACTAAGTTCGGTCTGATCCTGCCATCTCAAGATGACTTTGATTAACAACCAGAAGAGAACTGAGGTCTTAAATGCAGATTAAGTTAGCAGTAGGAATAAGTAACAAGAGAATAAATGGGGACTCTCAAGGTACCCCTATTTAATTTTAAATAAAATTTAAGCTGATTGAAAAATAATTTCACAGATGTTCAAAGAATATTCTTCTCTTGAGACTGATTTGTAGACTCACTTGTTTAATCACATTACATGTTGAGCTAGTTAATATATAAACAGCATCCCAGCAAGATTTCAAAGCTCTTTTTGCTTAAATTTCTAAGAAATAATTGCTAGCATGCAATTAGTGTCTACACACTTCAACTTTGAAGTCTGAAGTCAGGAATGTGTAATGTGTTAGTTTAAATTATCTATAGGATGTCAGTACTGAGTGGATGATTGAATTCTAGCTAAGTAGCTTAATGTTAACATTCATTTTTCTGCATGCTACATTTATGCCTAAGGACAATTTTACCAAATATATGTATATAAAATGAAACACTTATTTCAATAGTTTCTTTTAACCTTTTCTCCCCCTAGAACTCTTTAAAGTTCACACAAATCTCTTCCTCTGGCTCTAATGACATATTTAGAATTTAAATCTCACATCCATGAGTTATTAGAATTAATGTATTTTATTTGAAATAAATATTTCAAGTTAGTGCCTTAAGCAAAATAATAATAATTTTAGTGACATATTATTTTTCTTAAGCATAATTTTAAATTCTGAAATCCTTAAGTATTAAAATCTTAATACTTAATTTATTACATATAAACTTTATATGCAGCTAAGAATATCAATAATACTCAAAATAAGAACAAAACCAATTACATTCCAAATACTGCATCCATATGCAATTGGCAGCACATGTTAAAGATTTCCAAAAATTCATATTGATTCTGTGCAAATAAAATTTATCACTAGATAAAATATACCCATACTAATATTATATTTCATGACTTCTGATCAAAATTTTTTAAACAAAATAGGATACTAATAATTACAGTACAAAGTGAAGAAAATGGGACAAAATAAACTCAGTATGAACACTAAGGAAATATATTATTAAAATAAAGTACAACTTTTTTAAAGAAATATCTAAAATAGAATCAAAGATCTAACAGAAAAGGGAAAAACAACATTTCAGGAAAGGGTACTTTATCTTATTTACATTAATTAGCATTGTAAACTTGCATTTTAACTATTTTATCTTTTTTTTGTTTAGATCACTCTTATTTATTAAATGTAAAGTCACCTGACTTTTGACTTTATTTCCCTTTTCTTTCTAATTAACACACACACACACACACACTATAATAACACTGAAACTTAGCCAAATTCTAGGTGAGCCTGGATGTATAGAATTTAGCTTGGAATAGGTAAAAATTACAAGACATACATCTCAGTAACGTCTTTAAAGAAGCATCCCCCAAAGCAAAGAAAATGAAAGAGAAGAGAAACAGCTGAGACTACATCAAATTAAAAGGCTCTGTATAACAAAAGAAGCATTAACTGATACAAAGAGATGCCCACTGACTGGGAAAAAATTTTGCACTCCACACAACTGATAAGGGTCTGATCACAAAGATATTCAAAGAACTCATAAGACTCAAGAAAGACAAAGGAAACAATCCAGTCAAAAAATGGGAAGAATTTAAAAGACACTTTTCCAAAGAAGAGATAAAAATGGCTAAGAGGTCAGGCACATGAAAAAATGTTCAACATCCCTCATAATCAGGGAAATGCAAATTAAAACCACAATGAGATATCACCTTACACCAACATATTAAAAAAACAGCAACAACAAATGTTGGTGGGGATATGGAGAAAAAGGAACTCTACTACACTGCTGGTGGGAATGCAAATTAATCTAAACAGTATGGAAAGCTATAGCAAGGTCCTTCAGTTTACTTAAAATGGAGCTACCATATAACCCAGCAATTCCACTCCTCGGGATCTACCCAAAAGACAAAAAAACACTGATTCAAAAGAATACCTGTACCCCTATGTTTATTACAGCACTATTTATAATAGGTAAGACCTGGAAACAACACAAATGCTCAAAAATAGATGACTGGATCAAGAAGATGTGGCACATATACACAATGGAATACTATTCAGCCATCAAAAAAGATAAACTCATGCCATTTGCAGCAACATGGATGGAGCTAGAGGGGATTATGCTCAGTGTTATAAATCAGAAGGCAAAAGAAAATTATCGGATGGTTTCACTTTTAGGAGGACTATAAAAGAACCCCCCAAAAAGGCTCAAGGAATAGAACAATAATAATGTTTTTTAAAAATCACAACACAACAAGAACAAAAAGACAAAGATAAATCAGAGGCACTTTTTTAGAGAGGGAGAGGGAGAACAACTGGAATGAGGTCAGCAAGAGCACAAGGGACTGAGATGATGCACTGGTGAAATGGTGGTGTGAATTTCATGGGGACTACCATTGATATCAAATGTATATAAGGAAAAAAAAATTAAAAAATCAGTTTAGAGAAAAGTTACAGGTATAGAAACACATTTAACATTGTCCACAGGTTTTTAGAAATTGCAACTTTAAGCAAAAGGACATATAACACAACAGATAGGACCACATGCTAACTGATATAAATAAAACTTAAAATTCCTATAACATATTCCTGGCCCCCTACCCCAAATCACTAAACTTCTAAATAAAAATTGAAAACAGTTCTAATACTAAATGAACACTTGTTTTCATTTATTTGTCGATTCATTTCCAATAGACTTCCTCTAGCTCAGGGTCTTGTGTGACCCGGGACTATGGGACACCTTCCTGGACAGGTCACCCTTCGATTGCAGGGCACATCACACCCACATCCATACTCACTCAGTCCAGGACAACTAAGACACACCATGAACATCCCTTTGCACATCTTTGGGAAGTGGGACAAAACCAGAGTCCCTAGGAAAACCCACATGGAAAAGGAGTAGAACTCATGAACTCCACAGAGGGGCCCGGCCAGGAATTAGTTTTGTTTATACCCCCTCCCCAGTCAATGTTATAAAGAAATGACTTTGAATGAAACTACTTTAGTGGAAGCCCTACTATATATGAGAAAATTAAGTAAAAATGAAGCATTTTTCTGTTCACCTATATTTTATCTAATTTAATGTACTTTAAGAAGGTGGGGAAATAAGCAGGTGTTATACTAGATGAAAGACTAAGTAAATGAAAAAGTGAAGGGAAAGCACTCCTACTTTGCACTGAAGTGGTTTCATCAGTTTTCAAAGCTGCATAACAAATGACCACAAATGTAGTGTTAACATAACACTCATTTCACACATGTATCAACTCACCATTTGCAAGGTTCCGTCCAGGCGCATCTTAGCAAGTTCCTCTGTTCTGAGACCCACAAGGATGAGTCAAAATGTTGTCTGGACTGGGTTCTCATCTAGAGTTGGGAGTCCTCTATGCTTGTTCAGGTCTTTAGCAGAAATAGTGTCTTCAGCTCAGGAGGAGCCACACGCTAGGTGGTGGCCAGCAAATATCTGCTTCTTAAAGGCAGGCAGGAGAGCCCTGCTCCAGCTTGACACTTCTCTTTGTTTTTTGTTCTTTTTTAAAAAAGATTTATTTTATTATTTAAGCATACAAAGACTGGGGTACAGACCAAAAGTGTGGGGTGAGAGGATTCACCAGCGATAGAATGGGGAGCAGAACAGGCAGATTGACTGAAATACACTGCTGAGGGGAGCAGAAGACATGGCAGGAGAGGTCTGCTGTGCCATGTGGGTCCCCTCCCTGGTCGGGGATCGAACTCATGCTGCAGTGGCTGTGGATGCTTTGTAGTATGGTGCTTAACCCCTTGTGCCACCAGGGAGGCCCTTGACACTCCTCTTTGATAGGATGCCTGTACCCCACCCAGAAAAGTATCCCTTTTGAGTGCCTGAAAAAAATGAGTAGGGACTTCATTACAACTGCACAATTCCTGATTTTTTCCATATTCTTTTGGCTAGATTTCAAGGACAGATTCACTCACCTCAAGGGGAAGGGATGAGACATAGATATGGACCACTGGGATGCAGAGAAGTATTCATTTTAAATTCTCCTTAGTGTAGTGATGGGGGTAGGTGAAAACCTTAGTGCTGTTCATATCAGAGAATGAGCATGGACATATTTACACCCCAGTTTTATACTGAATTTCATATTGAAAGATTTAGAATTTCAATAATAGTGACAAAATAGGGAGGATTAAAAAGACAACTGGATTCTAGAAATATCAATAAAAAATGAAGTCACATTATGGTTTTCAGCTTTCTCTAGGTAGTATTAAGATTCTGAAGATTCATTTGTCACATAAGCAAAGTCCAATGTTTTTGAATTTCCTAATGGGTGTTATTTACAGATTCATTTACTTATACAACAGTTATTATCTGAAGCATGCATATAAAAGTGTTGGATTTACCAAATAAAAAAATAGGGCATACAGTAAAATTTGAAATTCCAATAATGATTTATAGTGTATCTTGTAAACAAATAGGACAGCCTTCCCTCTGTCCCCCCAAAAGTTGTTTTACTGAAATACAGTTTGACTGGGTGTAGCAGCAGGAAAGGTGGCACAGGGCAAGGCTTGGGATGGTTCTGGACAGTCGGGTCAAGGAAGGGAGTCTTGGAGCCCTCAGTGGCTTTTCATGCTTTATTTAGTAGAGGTGGCCAGGTACATGGCAGGCATGGGTGCTGGGGGGCCAGGAGGCTGGCAGGCCTCCCAATCCCCAGCGCATCTCACCCTCTCAGCAGGGGTGCTGCTCTTCTGTTCTCCCGCTGCTCTCACTGCTGTGCTGGTATACTGCTGCTGCTCACACTGGTCAGTACTGTCGGTCCTGTTGGTCTTCATGACACCGCCCATTTAAGCCTGTGTCAAACTCAGGTGCGCCCACTTGCGCATGCCCACCCAATCATGCGCGCAGCACCACAGGTGTCCATCATCACACCAATAATGGGAGGGTGGAAAGACCTGATTGTTCTCTGACCCTACACTGGGCACCTTTTATTTTTTCTGACAATGCAATAATAGGTTATGTTGTGCTGCAGTGAAGCCTGCAGATCTGATCATGAATCTTTATTCTGAAAGAGGGTTAAGGGAAACTAAACTCTGTGGAGAGTCAGAGACCATTGCTCAGCAAAGAAAATTACAGATGGACTGACCAATTATGTTGTCTCAGGAATTAGAAAATACTGTGGAAAAGACTGACGAAGGGTGTGGAGGCATATTTTCTATGCACTAGTGGTCTAAGGTTTTTTGAGCACAGTGGAAGGAACAGCGAGAGTAGGAGTGGCCAACCCTACCTCTATGGGGATCTCCTTGTCTGTTTTCTGTGTGTCTACTCTGTTTAGTACTAACTTGTTATCACAATATGCTGTCTTTAAAAGTTTTTGTATTATGCAATTAATGAACTGAGTCACGTTAAATAGCTGTTTAATTAATGTTTCAATGCCAAGATTTTCACAAGTTAATACTTTTCAAATACTTTTTTAAAGTTTTCACCATTTAGCTAATAAATGAAAGATATCTGTTTTCTCCCTTAAAGATTACACTGTTACATTTTTCTAAGAATTGTGGAGGATGGATACTGGTTAATATGCTAAATTGCCTTCTCCCTTGCTTTGTCTCTCTTGAGACTTTTTAATCTACTTTAACATACCTACATACTAACTTCCCACTCTACCAATTAACCATTCATTACCTAATTATCTCCTCCAGCTGAGCACTTTACTTCTTTGGAATAATTTTCCCTTGTTATAATTTTTGTATCATTACTATTTGTACTCTTTTGTAAGTGATTTTTAGTAATTTGAATTGCATTCAAGTAACTCAGTTGATTTCTAGTGGTCATTTTTCAGTTTTCCTTTATTTTTCTATTGAAACAATATGCTGCAATTTTACTATTTCAAAATTATCAACAGATAATTTAGAGTGTTACAAAATGTACTGAGGGCACTTTTCAATGCAGAATTATGAAAAAAAAAATCCTGGACACTAACCATATGATGAAAGATTTTATCCTAAATGACTCAGAGTGGACTGAATAAGTAATGCAATTTTGTGATTTTGAGTATTTAGTTTAATGAAACAAATGTATTCCCATTGCAAAAAAAAAAATAGTAAAAAAAAATCAACATTAAATAACTGTGATGGAGTAGCTGGTGCTCTAACTCCCCTTCCTACTATACCTACTCTAAAGAACTAGACATAAAGAGACAGATGGCAACTGATTTCAAGCAGTGGGCCACAGAAGACACTGATCCCCATACAAAGAGTGTAGCTCAAGTCACTCCCAGTTTCCCATCTGTAGTCAATTTTCCAGTCAGCCACAGCTTAGAACTGGGATCTCAGCAGAGCACACAGCCCAGCAACACTGAAGAGCAAGTCATCAGAGCTTAGAGTAGCTCAAGTAGCTACAAAGTGAAGGGTCAAACAATAGAAAGGTGTCTCGTGCAACTGGGAGCACCACCAATGAAACCCTTGCCAGGCACAAGAGCTGGGGTACACAGATCTGCATAAAGTGAGGCCACTTAAGTCTGACAAGATGCCAGCCTATGCTTGTAGTGCTCTATTGTATGGTAAATGGAAGTTATCAGTTTTTTTTTTTTTCCCACCCTCCTGCCATTATCATCAATGATAGACCCCTGCAGTCCTACATGCATGCCTGATGGCAGGCACCTGGAGTAGGGTATGGGCATGCATGAATGGGTGCATCTGGGATGAGAGACTGGGCACATAAGAGCAGCATCACAGGATGCCAGCAGTAGCAGAGATACAAGGGCATGAGAGAATGCTGGAGCGTCCAGAGAGAATGAAGATTTGCTGTGGGCCAGACTCCTAGCCCTCCCAGATCCTCTGCCTGCCATGTACCCAGATGCCACACTACAAATGATGTAAAAAGCTCAGTAAAAACCTGAGGAAGCCACTGAGGGCCCCTGGACCCTCCTTTATCTGTCTGCCCAGATCATAAAGAACCTTCTCTGTGCCTTCCTGCCACTACAACTGGTCATCAGGGGTGAATGTGGAAAGACGTGTAAAGCAGTGCTTGGGGAACTTTGACTCCGATGTGGAGAGTGCCTTGACGTGTAGCTGAGATGCCAGAAAGTTCATAGAACAAGAATCATATGCTAGCAAAGCTGAGACTCATGCCCTGCCAAAATCTCCTGGGAAGACAGCGTGGACTTTTAGTATTGCCAACTTAGTGGCCTTGGGCAACACCTTGGGCTTCCATAGTCTCCTCTAACAAAGCATCAAAATGTCTAAAGTCAAGAGAACTCACTGAACTAAAATGCCAGCTAAAAAGTATTGTGAATACTGGACAGAGAGGTTCAGATGATTCAAAGGAGAAAAAGTCTTTCCAACAAATAATGCTGGGGCAACTACATAGCTACCTGAGTGTTAGACTTCTACCTCACACCAACTATAAAACACAATTCACAGTGAATCAGACTTCTATGTTGTAGTGCCAGCAAGGCACGGAGCAGTTTTTCCATGATCAGAAAAGATGGGTCATGGAGGAGTCTGGGAGCCCTCAGTGACTTTTTCAGGTTTTTATTACTCTTCACAGTAGAGGTGACCAGGTACACAGCAGGCGGGGAGGCCTCCTAGCCCCCAGCGAGTCTTCACTGTCTGAGATTTCTAGGCTCTGCTCTCCTTCTCTGCTCTTTATTCTTCTTTATCTGTTCTCTGCTGGCATCCTCGTGAGGTTGCCATTATACACCCCATGTCTCAGCCCAGGTGCACCCACTTGTGCATGACCACACCTTACTTGAGGTGCCTGCCATCAGGCATGCGTTCAGGACCACGGGGATCTATCATTGACACTAATGGTGGGAGAGTGGAAAAGCCTGATCATCTACCCTATATATGTAAATTAAAAATATATAACCCTTAACAGCAATAGAAATATTCATGATGTTGAGTTAATGATTTCATAGATATGATCCTTAAAGAACACTAGCAGAAGAAAATGAAATGTAGGTATTGTACTTTATCAAAACCAAACTTCTGTACTTCAAAAACTCCCATCAAGAAAGTGAAAAAATGGGCCTCCTTGGTGGTGCAGTGGGTTAAGCAACGCACTATGAAGAAAACTGCAGCCACTTCACATGAGTTCGATTCCTGCTGCTGGCCAGGGAGGGGACCCACATAGCACAGCAGACCTCTCCTGCCTTGCCTGCTGCTCTCCTCAGCAGTGTATTTCAGTCTGCCTGTTCTGTTCCCCATTCTTTCTCTGGTGAGTCCTCACACCAACCCCATCTCTGGCCTGTACCCCAGCTCTTGTATGCATAAATAAATAAATCTTTAAAAAAAAAGTGAAAAAACACTATTGAATGGGAGAAAATATTTTTAAACAATATTTCTGATAAGGTACTTGTAACTTCTACCCAGGATATGTAAGGAACAACCACAGCTAAGTAATAAAAAGACAAAATATTCAAAAATCAGCAAAGGATCTGAATAGATATTCCTCAAAAAAAAAAAAAAAGATACAATTAACCAATAAAGCCAATAAATGCATGGTATAGGGTAAATGGAAAAGTTGTCAGGCCTTTCCACCTTCCTGACATAGGTGTGACAATGGACACCTGTGGTACTGCATGTGTGCCTAAGTGGGCATGCGAAAGTGGCAGCATCTGGGCTTAGACAGAGGCATATAAAGGCAGCATCACAAGGACGCCAGAGGAGAGCAAACAGAGAGAGAAGAGGGTCAAATTGTTAAAAACAATAATAATAATATTAAAATTAAAGCTATTTTGAAAAAAATCTGTACAGGTGAACAATGCAAAGAATTATTGCTGACTTCTTAACAGTAACTATAAATGTGAGAAAATAACAAGTGCCATGTTCAATGCACTTATGGATTTTTAACATATGGGAAAGTAAAAGATGAGATATTAATCATAAAATGATGTAAGACTGTAAATTGAGGTATTCAATTTAAGGTCCTTATGTTTAAAAAAAAAGGAAATGGGAATTTCAATTGAAGCTAGGAAGTGAGAAACAGGATATAAACTTTTGCACAGAGATGACTTAGTGTCTCAGAGACATTTTACTCTTGGACAGAAAACTCTTTCTCTTATGTTAGACAACTGTATAGTAAGTACAGATTACATCAGTAAACAAGGTAACTTTGTCCCTACCTTAGGGACAAAGCTAAGGGACTGTAGTGCCAGCAAGACACGGAACAGGTTCTCAATGATTTTGAGCAGACTGGTAAAGAGGAGTCCTGGAGCCCTTGGTGGCTTTTTCAGGCTTTTATTGCTGAGGCGTCCAGGTATACAGCAGGCAGGGAGTCTGGGGGCAGGGGGCCAGGAGGCTGGCAGGCCTCAGAGCCCCCGGCAAATAAATCTCACATTCTCTGAGCTCTCTCTGTTGGCGTTCTCGTGAAGCCATCCTTATACACTTAGTATTTCAGCCCAGGTGCACCCACTTGCACACGCCTACACCCCACTTGAGGTGCCCGTCATTAGGCATGCGTGCAGGTCCTCAGGTGTCCATAACTGACACCATTTGCCGGAGGGTGGAAAAGCCTGACAATTTTTCTGTTTACCCTACAGGACTTTGAAGTATCTTGCCAGAAATTTAAATGAATTACACCGATGTTTATTTAATTACAGCAACTTTTAAGGTATATTACAGTGTAGAATTTGATAATGATTATGTAGAGAGTTTTGAAAATGATACCATAGCAGAAAGGTATTTATAATTTAGGAAATTTTTACATAATAATATTATATATTGTCTTATTCTCAATTTTATGGTGACTTTGTTTGAGGCATTAACTCTCTTGTTCACCTATAAACCTACAGCTACACCTAACTCTGTATCTCAGAGTCCAGAATATACCTTTAAAGATCATGAAATTTCCAACAAAAGAAATATATCACACAATAAAACTATCCCTAGATTATCACTTTATAGCAAATCTTAAAAAAAATGAAAAGTATTTTAAAATTACCATGGTTTAAACTAATTTCTATATTGTTCTGCTTAGTTTGGAGGTGTAGTGGCAGGAAGGGTGGCACTGGGCAGGTTCGAGATGGTTCTGGGCAGACAGGTGAGGGAAGGAGAGTCTTGGAGCCCTCGATGGCTTTTCATGCTTTATTTAGTAGAGGTGGCCAGGTACATGGCAGGCATGGGTGCCGAGGGGCTGGGAGGCCTGCCAGCCTCCGGCGCATCTCACCCTCTTGGCTGCTTCTTCTCTCTCTGCTGCTGCTGCTGCTCCTTCGTCCTGTCGGTTCTCTCGGTTCTGTCGGTCGGTGGGTCGGTCCTCGCAGTTCTCATGACTCCACCCATTTATGCCCGTGTCCAACTCAGGTGTGCCCACTTGCGCATGCCCACCCTGGAATGCTCGCAGCACCACAGGTGTCCATCATCACAGTGGTGGGAGGGTGGAAAGACCTGATCATTCTCTGACCCTACAGGAGGTAAAAATTTTTCTGTATAGCCCTTGTTCTTAGAATGATTTTCCATTAATAATTTTAAATATTAGGATAAATTTGTTTCTCTGGCATTCTTTCTGGCATTTCCTTTTTAATTTCTTTTTATCACCAATTTCTCCTCATGGCCCAATTTAAATTGGTCAGAAACTTTAAATAAACTTTTAGAGACGCATGATTATGTTGCATTTCATGACACATGAAGTATAAAAATTTAACTCTATTAAACTATATTTTATTTTGCTTACTTTGTAATATAATATGCAGAGAATAACAAGGTACTTTCTGGAGCAATTGTGAATGTAATGCTACACAATTCATTGTAATATATAAGAGGGGTCTGGGCTACCCTAAAATAGTATATATTTATTTTACTACTTGTAGGGTAAATGGAAATGATCCAGCTTTTCTACCCTCCAGCCATTAGTGTCAATGATAGACACCTGTGGTTCTGCGTGCATGCCTAATGAAGTAGGGTGTGGGCATGCGCAAGTGGGCCCATCTGGGCTGAGATTGGCATGTAAGGGTGACATCACAGGGACGCCAGCAGTAGTGAGCAGAAGCAACAGCAGCAGCAGCAGCAGTAGAGAGCGGCCAAAGTGGGACAGTGGACTTTGGAAAGTGCAGTGGAGATTGGTGGAGTACAGTAGAGAGAGGCACCAGAGAGCAGAAAGCTTTGCTGGGGGCTAGGAGACCTGACAGGTATTATTATTTCTAAAATTATATACCTATGAAAACATGATTTCATGAAGGAAAAAAAATATTACGATTTTATTTCAACAATGATGACATTTTAATTTTTTCTTGGCTTTCAGGGAATAAGTTATTATGTCATCGCCTTTTGGGAAAATAAAGTGCACATTCTTAATATTTACATCAGAGCATAGATAGCTACCTTTAAAATATTCTAAGAACTGTTCAGAAGCAGTACACTGGGATATAAATTAGAACATGTATTAGAATTACTAGTAGTTGAAAAACAACTCTTATCTATTGCTTGGTTAGCTAGCTTTTTTCTAAGGCTCACTTTTGCAGTGACTGTGTATGTATTAAAAACAAACATTACTACTCTAGAAGATGGTAGCAGAGTGAAGAGGGCAGGCTTGCTTCCACCATAGACTCTCAACTACATTGTAGCATAACAAAGCCAAACAGCCTGAGGGAAAAACAGACCACCTCAGTACACACTAAGAACAGCGCCCATCAAAAAGTGCTCTGTTTATGTTAATGTAACTGGGGCAGTGCAGAAGTCCTGTAGTTGTGGACTGGGCACATGCCAGCATACAGACTCTTGAGACCTTTGCACTGTGTTGATTGAGGAGGCAGAGTGTTGGCACCCAGGACAGAAGGTGCATATTGGTGAGCTGCAGGGACAGGGTGCAGAGCGAGAATTACTATGTTTTATTATTATGAGTTAAATCTGAGATTCTCCATTGCTGGAGCCTGAACCAGTGGGGACAAACAGGTTCAACCTGTTCTATTAATGACAGAGGATAGTATTCAAGACAAGTTAGGCATATTTGAAACACCTGCTACTCCCACCTCACAGTTAAAACCAAAATAACAGAGGGCCAGAAAAATGTCAGGAACACAGCAGAGATCCCAGAGGCAAGTTCAGTTTATGTAAGGTTTTAAACATTTATTGTGGAACTTTTTAAAAAGATTCAGTTGTAAGAAAAATGGATTGATAAGCATAGTTCCCATAGTGGAAATTAGTAGGGGTTATGTGGTGGTGATTATGGTGGTGATTCTCTAAATCTGTCATTCCTCTTTATTAGTTGGAATCTTTATTTTTTAAAGTTTTTTTAAGGTTTTTTTTTTTTTTAAGATTTTATTTATGCATACAAGAGCTGGGATACAGGCAGAGATGCGGGGATGAGAAGTTTCACCAGAGACAGAGTGGGGAGCAGAACAGGCAGATTAACTGAAATCCACTGCTGAGGGGTGCAACTGGCGAGGCAAGAGAGGTCTGCTGCGCCATGTGGGTCCTCTCCCTGGCCGGGGATCAAGCTTGTGCTGCAGGGGCTGTGGAAGTTCAACCCCTCTGTAGGGTCAGAGAATGATCAGGTATTTCCACCCTCCCACTACTGTGATGATGGACACCTGTGGTGCTGCGAGCATTCCAGGGTGGGCATGCGCAAGTGGGCACACCTGAGTTGGGACACGGGCTTAAATGGGCCACAGGACCGACCAACAGAACAGGCTGACTGACAGAACCGACAGGACGAAGGAGCAGCAGCAGCAGCAGAGAGAGAAGAAAGCAGCCAAGAGGGTGAGATACGCTGGCAGGCCTCCCAGCCCCCCGGCCCCTATGCCTGCCATGTACCTGGCCACCTCTATTAAATAAAGCATGAAAAGCCACCGAGGGCTCCAAGACTCTCCTTCCCTCACCTATCTGCTAAGAACCATCCTAAACCTTGCTCCTGTGCTCCCTTCCTGCCACTACACCCTCACACCACGAAGGAGGCCCATTAGTTGGAATATTTCTATAAAATAAACCTTCCATTCATCTCCAAATAGAATCTTATTTGGTCAAATGTATATATCTGAAATATTCAGAAAATCACTGAGCTATCTACTCTCATTAAAAAAATAGTAGCAACCACCAGGCAATGCATTTGCTCTAATTCTGATAATAACTTTTTTCCACTGAACAAATAATATACCTAATGGAATATGTCTTTGTCATCAGATTTGCTAATAGGAAGGGAAAAAAAAAAAAAACAAGTTTGAGGCCACTGAATTAGTGCAATTTCCTCAATATACAACGTGAAAACTGAAGCTCAGAGAACTGCCCCAGTTCTTATAGCTGCTTTTCAGATCTGTACTTAGAATATGGGTTTTTTAATTTCCTTTATATATAAGACAAAAAACGAAAACTGAAATTTGCAGTTGAATAATACAAAAGCTGAAGAAAGGGCAACAAATCAACAATAGACTTGAACTGGTAAAAGAAAAATCAGCTATCTTGAATATAAAATGATAAATAAGCCAATTAAAAGTATCAAGTCTGTAGAACAGAAAGAAAAATTAATAAAATGAACATATCCTTAGAGATCTACAGGGCATTTCAGCATGTTCTTTCCTTTCTGATTGGTGAAAATTGTTGACATCTTATATTTTCCTGAATGTTTAGTGGAATATTTGACAGAAAGAAGGAACTGATACCTTTGCCAAAGTCCTAAGCAATCACTTTGTTAGGATACACTTGTAATATCACCCTCCTCTACACCTGATCTGCTTGCATTTTACCTTGGACATTTATTCCGTCTGTACTTTTAAAGGATTACTTTGTTGGATGTAGAGTTTTTTACTGACAATCATCCCTCCTCCCCCCAGCATTTTGAAGATGTTCTCACAGTACTGTGACCTCATTGGTTTCTGATGAGTCAATCAGTTGTTAATCTTATTGAGAATTCTCTTTTCTGATGAGCGATTTCTCTCTTTCTGCTTTCAGGATTCTCTGACACTCTGTGTGTCAAAAAATTGACTATTATGTGTATTGGTGTGTAGAAATGACTTTATTGTCGCTTAATGCAAGATTTGTCCATCATCTTTTGAAATATATATATGAATGAAATTATATATATATATATATATATTTGTCTTTCCTGTTTCTCTTCTACTTTTGGGGCATATATCAATACACCTGATGTTGTCCGATAGATCTCTGAAGATATGCTAATTAATTTTTTTTAATGACAGTGTTTTTAAGAAGTTCACAACATTCCTGATAATTCAACAATTATTTTTTAAATGCTTTTACTTTTTTATGCATACAAGAGTTGGGGTATAGGCCAGAGGTGCGGGGGGTGAAAGGAGTCACCAGAGACAGAGTGGGAAGTAGAACAGGCAGACTGAATGAAATCCACTGCTGAGGGGTGCAACTGGTGAGGCAGGAGAGGTCTGGCTGCGCTATGTGTGTCCCGTCCCTGGCTGGGGATAGAACTGGAGTTGCAGTGGTTGCGGAAGCCCCAGAGTGTTGCTCAATCTCTTGCTCCACCAGGGAGAGCCTATGTTATTTTTATTTTTTAAATTCTTTTTCTTTCTGTTCTGCAAAGTTGATAATTTTAGTTGACCTATTTTCAAGATTATTGATTTTTCTTTTACCAGTTGAACTCTCTTTTTGATTTGTTGCTTTTTTTTTCATTTATTAGAGTTTATTTTCAACTGCAAATTTCAATTTTTTAAAATGTAAATTCCATGTCCTTATTAATATTCTATATTTCAGAATAATTATTACATTTTTACTTCATTTCTTTAGAAATAGCTTCTTTTTTAGCAATTCAAATATAATTGTTCATAACAAATTATTTAAATAATTAATGCAATAAATCAAATCTTATTTAGTGCACTAAACTGGGGTCTCCTCAAACAGGTTTTTTGTTTTTTACCCCTATGTATAAATACTGTGTTTGCATGTTCTTTGTGTGTCTCATAATTTTTTGCTAGGAATTGGACAGTTTAAAAAAAAAGTTCCAGTAGTAGAAATCAGATTACTATCTCCTTCCTCCCTGAGTTTTTTGTTGTTAACTTGTTTTTATGTAGGGACTTTCTTGGACTTAAACTATAAATGCTATATTTTTTGCAATAAACTAAGATTTCTGCTTAGTTTTCCTTTATATCTGGTTATGATTGGTCAGATTTTTCATAAATGCTTTCATGAATTTCCTGCCTTTGTCAGTGAACTCTGGGTGTGATGGGCTATGTTTCAGCCTCTCCTGTAGGCAGACATTCCACAGCTCTAACAACACTGCTTTAAGAGGTCAAAGAAAAACCAAAGGGATCATGGGCAGGGGTAAGGAGAGGAGGGCAAAGACGGGGATGAGGGCAGAAAGAGCACAAGGGACTGAGGTGATGGTACACGGGTGAAATGATGGTGGGAACTCCCTGGAGACTACAAATGATGTCAAATACAATTAAATCTAATTAAAAAATGAAAAACAAAAAAACACTGTTTTAACCTTCTCTTCCTGTATGTATACAGCTTCAATCAGCCAAAATCACGATATTGTGGACTTTTGGGTTTCTTCTTGTCATGTACACAGACCTGCTGAGTTTATCTGACAGAGAAGTACTCCATACAGAAATTTAATGAATAGGTTATAATTTGGGAGAAAATATTTATAATTTATAAAGTCTAAAATCAGGAGCTAATATCTAGGCTATCCTGTAAACTGAAAAGAATAAAAAGGGACTTTTGATATTAAGATATTTTTTTAAATTAGGAGAAATTTTCAGAAAAGAAATTTCAAACCATAGACACAGTAATAAGTAAAGAAATGAGTATATCAGTGATATTGCATTAAAGTGGCAAAATGAAAAAATGGGATAAGCCACGTGTTGGCTGCTGTGTCAGAATATGGGCATTCCCATGGATATCTGGTATAAGAGTTAAAGATCATACCAAATCTGTTAAAAATTGTTCAAATTTAGTTTCATGTCTAAAGGCCCAGAAACTTTGCTTTGATTGTAGATTCAAAAAGCAGCAAAAAAACAAAAACAAAAACAAAACAACCCATAGCTGTGTGTGTGGACAAGAATGAGGTTCTCATTGCAGTTCAGTGTTTGACGTATAAATGAAAATGTGTTTACCACAGGTTTGTTTTTCAGAACTATTTCTGTATTAAATGAAGTAGAACTAGTAGAAAAGCCATAAAACACTTGAATGATGTCTGAGTTTTCACATCGTCTTAAGAGAAAAGCTTCTGTGTCGAATGAAGAGAACTATTTGTTTGTCCACAGCATTGTGTTCCATGACACTTTACTGTAAGGGAGAGAGCAGAGCAATCAGTGTGTGGACTAAGAGAGGGACACTGTTCAGACAGATAAGACATAATGAAGAAAAGAGTTAGGGTAATGAGGAAGATAGAGGACTAAAGGATTAGGATCTAAGGGCAAGCCTTGTTGGAAGAGGAAACTCTCCACATTCGCTATGCCCCTAGAGAAATCTGTGGATTCCTCTACTCTGGAACTTCATTTCACTGTTGTAATTATTTGTGTACCCTCATCTTCTCAACTACATTGGAGAATCCTCCAGGGCAGAAACCATATTTCTTAGTTTGTACATCCACAGTTTCTAGTAGCTGACACAAGGTTTGTTTCCCAATAAATCTTAAATGAGTGAATAGACTGCCCGCTTATAGAGGGATGTTTGCTTTATCTTTGATTCCCCGCCCAGAGACCTTTGCAGCCTGTCACAGGCCTCATCCTCCAGCTGCGATGGCTGATGGTTTACTCCTCGGCCCTTCTGTGGAGACTTGCTCTTAGCTTAAATGTGGCTTATATAATCTACAACAGTATTATGTACCCAACTAAACATGAGTTTCATTTTTGGAAAGATGGCACTAGCAGTGATTAATTTATTGTGCTGATAGAATAATTTATAAGATTCACATGAATACCCAATGTAATTCTGTGGAGTAAAATTTCCATTAGTATGCCCAACATCTCCAAAATATATGGTACATATTTCTAGGGAAAGTAATGTACCTCAGTTCATGTTAGCTGCTTATTATTCATTTCATGAGGAAAAACTCTTGTAATTAAAAAAGTGGTTCTGAGACATTTTCAGTTTTTCAAAATATAGCAATTTTATTGACCTAAGCTCTTTTATTAGAGAAGGAATATATACTATACTTGATATAGTGTGTATATATATACATATATACTATAGATACATATGTATATATCTCATTACCTACATGAAATATTTGAGGCTAGTTACAATTTAAAATGTTGGGAAAGTACCGCAACAAACTGAAATTTCTTTATTCCTCACCATGCAGAGTAATTCACATACTCAGGTAGATTCAAAACGATGTTCTTCATTGGTTGAAACCTTTTGTCATGGCATCTCTCTACCATAAGAGATACTGAGATGCTGAGAATGATTTCACTGTCACCTTGGGTTGGAGAGAATTCAAGTAATTCTTTTCTTTGATAGTCAGTATACAACTCATTTCAAGTATCTAATGAAAGAAAAACAAGTGGTGAGATCACTTATAAGATGTGGTAATGACTTTTCTAACTTCCAAGTCAGTCGCTGTTAATTTTTCAGAGGGATAAAAATAAGTATGTGTTTTCTATTAGAGGATGATGATGAAGCCATTGGTGCCAGGAAACAGAGTTACGCATCTGATTCAGAAGTAGAAAATCATTTTAGGGACACTGAAGCTGCTGCAGTATTTTGTGTTTTTTATTGACCCTGGACCTACAGAACCTACCTTATTGTGGCAAGTGTTTCTATCATTTTCTTTGATTTTTCATGAGTGATTGATTCTTACTAAAGAGGAAATCATGAACATTGTAGGAAGAACAAATTAAAAAGTTAAGGTAAACTAAAGTACTCAAATTGGATTTACTATTGAATTTGGTGATATTATCATACATTGAGAAAGGTATTAAAAGACAAAATGATTTAGAAACAAAAAAAATCTCTGAAAATTAAAATTGAGTATATTGTTTTAAAATAAATAGATGTGACTTTTGATTTTAAAATTATAAATTAAAAGGTATTTTCTCCATAACCCTTTAAAAGTGTAGTATTTTGACAAATTATGTTCAAGGAGAAAAGTGAAAGAAGACAATGAAATTCAGTGAAAAATACTATCTCCAGAGACAGAATAATGTTACAGAATCTTGAAGATACTTAAAGTGTCTTTAAGAATACATTGGTGGAGAAAAGCATTTAACTATGTCCTTCAGTCTGTCATATCACTTTCTCAATAATTAGGTTTTGTGAACACAGTATCTTAGAAAAAGTGTTTTCTTGACATAGGCACCTTTCTGGGAGTAATAAAATACATTATGATAGGAGCACAGAGTATATAAATATTCCCTCACGTTTAGTAAATAATTACATTTCCAAGGGAAAAGTGGAGGATGGGTTTAAAATCCAAAGAACAAATGAATGTGACAGTTGAGATGAGGAAGCTGCTGTAAACCCAGCAGGATGGTTTTCCCTGCTCCAGCCAGAGAGCAGATTCACCTCCTGTCAGCGGAGCCACTTCCAGCAGAGCTGACAGGAGAAGGACTCAGACATTAATCCCTTTATGTAGTAGACATGGAGAGTGAAAGCCTGATGATATCGTGAAAACTTCTTATGCTTTTCAGATACGGTGTTCTCGACTTTGAAGACATATGTCTAACAAAACGTGTCTGGGAAGTTTCTGTGAAACTCGATTAAATATTTGTTGTGTTCACTTCTTTTCCATTTAAAAATGGATATTCAGAGTGCTGAGACTTAACCCCTTGCACCAACAGGGAGGTCCGTTTATCAATACGAGAATCCCAGTACCCAGATTTGGCCTCAGATCTTGGTCACATAGGCAGATTTTTGATTTATGAAGAGCACTAGCATGAAAACATTTAGGACAAATTCACATGTTCTTAAAATTCTGAGTCTCCTCTTTATCTCCCTTCTTTTACCTTCTCATGTACCAATCAACTTTATTTACAAGGCCATGGCTACTTATTTTTCCCACTACAGCATGAGGATAACCTTTCCTTAAATGATCCAGCACTCCCCTGTTTTCTAAGTATGTTGAGCTTTTATGAGATTTTATTTTCAATAAGTTAGTGCTTTTGAGACACTTGGAGAAAGCATTAAGAATCACTGTCTACAACAAAGAATAAGCTCAAGGAAATGGGCAATTATAACCAAGAGCAAACAAAAAACTCAACAAGACCAAAAAGCCAAGATAAACCAAAGGGACCATGGTGGGGAGGGTAAGGAGGGGAGGGCAAAGGCAGGGATGAGGGCAGAAAGAGCACAAGGGACTGAGGTGATGGTGCACGGGTGGAATGGTGGTGGGTACTCCCTGGGGAATACAAATGATGTCAAATATAATTATTTAAAAATAAAAAAAGGGGGCCTCCCTGGTGGCACAATGGGTTAAGCAACGCACTATGAAGCAGACCGCAGCCACTGCAGCACGAGTTCGATCCCTGCGCCGGCCAGGGAGGGGACCCACATGGCACAGCAGACCTCTTCTGCCTCACCCACTGCTCCCCTCAGCAGTGCATTTCAGTCAGTCTGCCTGTTCTGTTCTCTACTCAGTCTCTGGTGAATCCTCTCATCTCCCTGGACTCTGGCCTGTACCCCAGCTCTTGTATGCATAAATAAATAAATAAATCTTTAAAAAAAATCATTGTCTATTCAAAAAACAACCAGGCAGATCCTAACATTTACTAGATCTAAGAAAACCGCAAAACAGTTTCTGACCACAGGACAGAACTTGAACTTTCGCAGACTTAGAAATGTAGAGGAATATTGCAGCCTGTACCTGACTCCTTGTCAGGTGTGCATGCCCATCTGAGGAGTATTGCTTTTCTAACCCACAATGGTCTCTGTGTAAATAACTTTAATAATATTTCCTCTGCATCTTAGGTGAGGGTTTATTCCTGTAGTGTCCATGTAGACAGTGACCAAATGATGCTGTAAATGTGCCGTCGTTTTCTACTGTGATGTACTTAAAGGAATCCTCATGTCCTTCACCCTCCCATCTCCCACAGTATTTTGTATTTGTTAGAGGAGTTTCAAGGTCACTCTTTTATTCCTGTTTTGCCTCTATTTTCTTTTTTCTTCTGGAAACCCATGAAAGCCATGACAGAGATCATCTGTCAGAAATGTACTATGGTCTGGGTTTCTGAAAATATCCTATGTAATATGAATGAGAGGAATCTGCCTGAAAGTGGTTTCAGAACCATGTACATTTATGCTTTGTGACTCTGAAACTTTGACTTTGGTAACCCCAAGATGAAAACAGTACAGTAAAGGGACTGTTTGTGTGTTTTGAAACTTAGATACAATGTTCTCTGGAAAAAGCTAAAGAAATATATATGCTCAATGAATTTTTAAAATTATATATAAAAACATATATAGAAAGAAGAAAATCAGACATTCAAAAATTTTCATGTTGAGTTATTCCATTTTTAAAATTTTCCTTTTTTATTGAACAGCAGTGTGTTGGAACATTTAAGTTTCAGGTGTGTTTCATTGAAAATCAGAAAACTTATATACTCAAGTGTATGGTCAAATTCCAGTTTTTATCTTTCACTGCATCACTGTCCTCTTTTCCCAGGTTTACCGACTCTTCTTCCTCCACCCTTCTGGTAACCACTAATTGGTCTTATAGTTCAAAATTTTATATTTGTTTTATTTAGTTCATCTGTCTGGTTTCTTGTTTTACAACATATGAGTGAGATCATGCAATAGCTGTTTATCTCTGGATTATTTCACTGAACATACTACCCTCTAATTCCATTTTTTAAAATTACTTTTTAAGAGAAAATGACATGGGGACCTCACTGGTGGTACAGGGGTTTGCACTATGAAGCTGTCTACAGTCACTATAGTATGAGTGGAGTTGACCCACATGACGCAGCAGACCTCTCCTGACTTGCCCACTGCTCCCCCTCAGCAGTGTATTTCATTCTGTCCTCCTGTTCTTTTCCCTAATCTCTCACTCCCCACACCTCTGGCCTATACCCCTGCTCTGTATGCATAAATATGAATGTATGCAATAAGTCTTTTTTTAAAAAAGAGAAAATGATATGTATAAACATAAAACCCTGAGCCAAAGTTATATATAAGTTTATTCTTCACATAAGAAAAATAAAACTATAATATGAATGAGACTAACAAAAATAGTAATTTTTAGTAGGCAAATTACATTCTGTCACACCATATTTTTCTATCATTTTAAATAGAGACACTTTTATGCATTGCTTTACTATGAGTATACCTAATTCAAGATTTTTTTAAATAATAGAATGAGTTTTATGTAATATACTTGCAATGGACAATCTGTATTCTCTCCATCTTTCTTCATGCTTTCAAGGATCAAATATTCAGAAATAAATATTTCTATAGCTAGAAGTCATAAAATACTTCAATCTAAGAAAATTTAGTCTAATTGCACAGCACATGAATATGTTTATAACATGTGAGGTTAATGTAAAATGACTATGCATATTTTGAAATTCCTGACATTCAGAGGTGGAATTATTTGTTCCTTTTTTTATTATTAATTTTTTTGAGATGTCAAAGTTCCTTATATTTTGTGTGATATGGTTTCCAGTGCCCAGGATACACTTTTAAATGGAATAAAGACTTTTAAAAAAGCATAAAATGCCTGGATTTTTAGTCAAGAGATAAAAGACACACAAAAATTAATAATATAGACTATATATGTTAGTAACAAGGAATAAAGATAAAGCATAAAGGAGCATATGTGGAAATTTTTGATAGTGACTGTGGAATACCTAATAGAAAATGTGATTTCTTTTTCAGGATTTATTTATATGTGCATACATGAACTGGGGTACAGGCCAGAGGTGCATGGTAGGGGGGTTGGGTGGCACGTGAAGGGTCACCAGAGACAAAGCTGGGAACAGAACAGGCAGATTGAGTGAGGTACACTGCTGAGGGGAGCAGCAGGCTAGGCAGCAGAGGTTTGATGTGCCATGTGGGTTGCCTCCCTGGCCAGGGATTGAACTCATGCTGCAGTGGATGCAGATGCTTCATAGTTTGGTACTTAACCCCTTGTGTCACCGGGGAGGTCCCAGAAAATGTGAATTTTTAATTAAAACTAAGACAGAGATCCTTAAACAGAGCATGTTGATATCTTCAAGGAGCAATGAGGAGGGATTGGGATGGCTGAAGCAGAAAAAATAAAGGAAAATAATATGTTAAAGAATAGATGTGGTTATAAGGTCAGCCAGGGTCTCATGAGTACTTAGTGTTTTACTATGAGGAATATATAAAATCCTAAGAGTGTTTAAAGAAAACAAAAATGTGATTCCATTCATGAGTTACATGTTAAAATACAGAGTACTGCAGAGCAAAGATCTGATCAATGACAATTGTAATGATTCAGCCAAGAGAGTCTGGGTTTTCAGACCAGGATGAAGATAATATACAGAGTGAATATGGTCAGTTCTGTTTTGTGGGATGTTGTTATCTGAATTTAATGTACACTAGATCTACAGAATGAAGAAAGAAAAGACTCAATGATAATAAAAATATTTTAACCTAAACTACTGAAATAATGTAGTTGGCATTAACTCAGATGCAGTGACTCTTGGAAGAACTCTATTGGGAGACTGGAATATCAAGAGCTCAATTTTCGTATGTGATGTGTATTAGGTATTGAAGTGTAGGCAGTTAGATTTTATACCTAGAATTTAGGGAAGGAGGTGGGCAGAAAATAAATATTTGAGAGCCATCAGTGTATGAATTGTATTAAAATCACAATGCTGGTTAATATCACTTAATGAGTAAGTGGGATAAAGAAAAAAAAAATCCAGGAAGTACACTGGGGAAGAGTTTTCAGACTGGAAGGAGTAAAGTCAGTTGACTTTTATCTTGGAAGTCTTGAGAAAAAGATTGTCAGGAAACAAAGCAATACTGTGGCAATCAAGATGCGTAAGGATTGAGAAACAGCTATTGGACTTAGCAATTTGGAACCTTTGACAACATTAATAAGAGCCATTTAGGACTCAGGCATGGAGAAAACTTTCTTGGACTACAAGAGATTGAAGGAAGAGGCATTGGACATAGTAAGTGTACTAACAGAGAGCAATTCCTTTGTTCTTGTATTTCCAGGAAGAGAAAGTGGGCAGTGTGTTTATTGTTGTTGCTGTTATGTGTTTTGTTTTGTTTTTAAAACAGAAACAAATATATATCTGTATGTTACCATGAATGATCCAGTAGAGCGGAAAAGGAGGTGATGTAAAGAGGAGGGAAGAAGATAAGAAATTATAGGTACAAGAATCTTGAAGAATAGTGAAGAAGTGGAAGGAACCTAGACTAAAGGGCGAGTAAACAGAACTTTCAATGTAACTGGAAATAGTGGGCACATGACTCCCCTGACCCAAGGCATCAATCAGCCTATGGACCATCTTTTGTGATTGATTTAATTTCTAGGTGGAGGAAAAAGTCAGTTTGGGGCTAAGAGGGAAAATGAAGGTGGATGTTCTAAAGGTTTAAGGAGTGAAAACATGAAAGTTGCCTGAAGAATATGAAAATGAATGATTATCAGACAGATTCTGACCAACATTATGAAGTGAAACTAGTAAGAGTCAGGTTGTGTTTACTTCCAGTTGTTTTTGGTTTGGGGTAGCAAGAGAATTAGACCTAACCAGGATAACAGATTCATTGAACAAGTATAAGAAAGAGAGAATGTAGGAGAGCAGAGTCAAATGTAAGCTATTGTTTTTGCCTTGATCCTTTATTTGCTTCATTAGTATTCCTCCTATAAGTGAAACCATTAATAATTTTCTCTTTTTTTCTGGCTTATTTCACTGTTCATAAGCCCTTCCAGTTCCATCCATGTTATTGCAAATGGCATGATTTTATCCTTTTCGATTGCTGACTAATATTTTATTATATAGATATACCATATCTTCTTGATCCAGTCATCTATTTTTGGGCATTTGGATTGTTTCCATAGCTTACCTATTGTAAATTGTGCTGCAAGAAACAGGGGAATGCAAATCAAAACCTCAGTGAGGTTCTACCTTTCACCAGTGAGAATGGCACATCTTAAAAATCTGGAAACAACCTAAATGCCCAAAAACAGATGAGTGGATCGGGAAGCTGTGGTACATATACACAATGGAATACTACTCAGCAATCAGAAATGAAAAA
>JAGFMF010011889.1:386056-482789 GCA_019455555.1 Galemys pyrenaicus
CTCCTTTGGTTCCCTTATGTTCCTCCTAAGGGAGGAACCATCTGGTATTTTTCTTTTGCCTTCTGACTTGCTTCGCTAAGCATAATCTCCTCCAGATCCCCTATATTGATTTCATTACACAATTAATTGTGGCATTATATAACAGAGACACATTTAAAATTAGTATTTGTATTGTTCATTCTAGCATCACTCAAATGTTCTAGGAGGACAAAACAGCCAAGTTTTATCAAGATGTTTTGCTGATATCTATCAAGTCCACTTTTTCCAGTTTGTCTTTCAATTTTCCTACCTGTTTTAATATATTTTCCCATCCTTCCTATGTGTAGTAGTAATTCAACTAATTTCTGAATTTCTCTCAGAAATAATTGATCCATGTGACTGTATATTCAGTCAATCTGTGGGAGAAATAAAAGCTAAGAATCTCTTCCTGTTCTGTCATATTGCTCTGATACTATTTAAATAACTAAGTATACATTTTTCTTAAAGTGATTCTTTGGAAAGCTTTTTCTGCATAACCTTATATTGCTTTCTGCTCTACTCTATGTTTTTGGTTTTGACCATTCTTTTTTTTTTTTTTAAGATTTATTTCTTTATGTATATAAGAACTAGGTACAGGCCAGAAGTGAGGGGTGGGCGGTGGTGGTGAGAGTATTCACCAGAGACAGAGTGGGGAACAGAACAATCAGATACAGAAATTACACTGCTGACAGGAGCAGTGGGTGAGATAGGAGAGTTCTGCTACACCATGTGGGTTAGCTCCCTGGCTGGGGGACCAAATTCCTGCTGCAATGACTGTGGAATGCATTGTAGTACTGCAACATAATTCCTTGCGCCGCCAGGAAACCTCTCTACACTATGTTTTTGAAACCCTTTTATACTAGCATAGTTTAATTATAGCATCATGAGTTAAAAATTCTGAAGATAACTTGATCATAATTATTTCCATACTATGTTCTAATTATCAAAGTCATTGCCACAGTAGAAAAAGAACATTATGATCTGTTTGATTGTTCCCAGTGTATTGTGCTATTTTATCAGTGAGATTACTGATTTCTTACACCCATTTAAAATATCTCTTCCCAAACCTCCAGCAGTCATAAAACTTTTGATAGTTTTATCAATCACAATAGTAGACACACACTTTGGGCATAGTCCCGGAAGGATTAGCACATCAATTTGACTTCTATAGAAAGATGTCTTAACTCCTAATATTCATCAATTCAGTTCATTATTTTCTTTCTATTTATTTATTTATAGCACTTTTCAATATCTGACCTATAACTACATATCCATGTATTAGTACTTGTCTCTCCCTCTAGGCTACTAGGTTGAATTTTATGTGAAAGCAGTGGCTTGTTTTATTTTATTCATTTTCTACTCTCTGGTTTGTGAACACTTGACTAGTAATTGTACATGTTCCATAAATAATTATTAAAGTATGAATGAAGGGCTTCCCTGGTGGTGCTAGGGGTTGAACGCTGCACCATAGAGCTTCCGCAGCCACTGCAGTTTGTGAGTTTGATCCCTGGCCAGGGAGGGGATCCACATGGTGCAGCAGACCACCCCCGTCTTGCCTGCCATGCCCTTCATCAGTGTATTTCAGTAGATCTGCCTGCTCTGCTTCCCACTCTGTCTCTGGTGAAGCCTCTCACCCATCACACCTCTGGCTTATACCCCAGCTCTTGTATGCATAAATAAATACAATCTTTAGAAAAGATAATGAATTCTCAACAGCTCAATTCAGTGAAAACTAGACCCTTTTGCAGATAAGCAATGCCTTTACTCTCATGGATCTAAAAGATCACATGTAGGAGGAAACATTTAATAAGAGTTGTACTTGTGTTATATAGAAAGATTTTAGAAAGAAAGAATGCATTTTGAAAGGAAGGTATTCAAAGTTTATTTGGGGTTGTCTCTGAAGAGCACAAGGCATGTGGGTAATTGGCGTTAAGACATATATTCCTAAAATGAAGTATGATTTTTTGAGGGAGCATGTCATGGTAATCAAGAGACACCTGTAATATGTATAAGATACTAGAAAGAGTGACTGAGCCCATATTCAGCAAAAATTTGAATACTCTCATGAAAGAAATGCTGTTGAAGTTCTCTGAATAGTAGTATACCTTGGTCAGATCTGTGTTCCAGAAAACTAGTTCTCTTGGAGTACACAGGTGGACTTAAAACTTACCAGTAGGGGTAGAGTCTGAAGAAGATTGCTGTAGCTTATGTGAGAGCTAATGAGAACTGGGAATAAAATCATGACAGTAGAATGGAGATAAAAAGTTATGAGTAATATCAAAAAAAGATTCTAGACCAACTTGATATATTTGGTAAAAGAGGAGGACTTAAAAAATGACTAACGAATGGTATAGATGGTAAAGCTGTAAATTAGATTAACATTTCATTGTAACATTATACAAGTTTCAGGCAGGTTTGCATCATTAAGAATCAGTGCCACTTCTATCCACTATATAACTTACCCCTTTAATGTGATCTGCATATCCCTCTTACTCCTTTCCTTCTGGATTTGATCTAAAATTTTATTTTTGCTTTGTTTCTTCATTTATTTCTTAATTTATTACACATAAATGAAATTACATGAGATCTGTCTTTCTCTGATATGTTTCACTAAGCACAAATGGGGTCTGCCATGTCAATACAAATGGCAGGATTGCATATTATTTTTTCAGCTGAGTGGTATTCCGCTGAGTATGTCTATAACCCTGTATCTTGATCCTGCCATCTCTCATTTGACATTTAGGCTGTTTCTTAGCTCTTGGTATTGTAAATAAAAGTCTCATCATCATAACTCTACTTGGGACAATGCTGAAGGATGATGCTAGTTTCAATCCTTTCATTCCTATGGAGTTGGCTTTATTAACCTGTCTTCCAACTTCGGATCTCACCTCTCTTAACAGTTTTCTTTGTGATGATAGTTTCATATTAGGTTATAGCAATTGAGAGTTGTAAAAGGACGGTGGGCAGAAGGAACACATTCCTTTACCTTTACTTCTTGCTCCTATAAATGTCAATAAATATGGTTTTTTCACACACTGGTACTCATCCCATCATACCCCCAGAGATATCTGTGCCAGTCACAACTTGCCCTCCTTAGTGGTCTGAGTCTTAGCTTACTAGCGACCCTCTTTCAAGTTGTATACTTTTATTAATTTCAAGTTTTATTCTTCAGTGTGGACATGATAAAAGTGTCCCACAATTAATAATTCCACAATAACACACTACTTGTATTTGGTCTTTTTGCTTTTCACATAGCTGACTAACATTTCATAATATTATATTCTTCCTGTTTATGCTTCCTCATATTCTGACTGATAAAACTTTATATAAGAAAATAAAATTAGCAAGGTTCATAAGTCAAAAAGCAAATTTTGTGTTCACATGAATAAATATTTGGGAATAATATAACTTGGAAAAAATATAGTCATAAAAACACAAGTTTATTTTTAAAAGTTATCCAAATAGTTTCTAAAAATTTTAGTTTACTTCATGTGAATGGTAGTTTTTGAAAAAGCACTTTTATTTTTTTAAATCGGTTTACAAAAGTGTATATGCTTTAGAGTATAGAATCACATCCTTCAGGTGTTTTTACTACACCTCACCCACTGCCAGAGCACCCACTTCCTCCACCATTGATTTAGCTCACCATGGATATTTTGACCATATCAGCCAGTGTTGTATTAGCATATACAGAATAATTTTAAAGATTTTAACACAAATGTCTAGATAAATGATGATTTAATTATATAAGGTCTTAAATTATCAATTTTGATTTTTAGAAAATTATATCTTTTAATGAACTGAGCTTTCAAAATCTATTGGTTGAAATTGATCATTACAGATCTCTGTGTACAACTATAAAATATTTTCTGATACAATTTATTATACTTTCATGAATAACCTAAAATCTACAATTCTTACAGTAATTTCCTATAAAAAAAGATGTTCATATACACAATTGGGAAGATGTGGGAAAATGATCATCATTCAAAGTACACATATCATCACTATTCTCACATAAATAATCCTCTCTTTCAAAAAATATGTTGTTTTTCTTCATTCAAACTTAAGATTAGGGACCACCCTGATGTTACAGGGGTTAAAAACACACTGCTATCAAGCTGTGGCCAGCCACTGTGACATGAGTTTGATCCCTGGCCAGGAAGCTGCCATATATGGTGTGGCAGACTTCTCCTGTCTCGCCCCACTGCTCCCCTCAGCAGTGTATTTCAGTACATCTGCCTGTTCTCTCCCCTTTCTATCTCTGGTGAGCCCTCTTAATCTCCTCACCTCTGGCCTTTACCCTAGTTTTTGTATGCATAGGTAATTCATAAAAAAAAAAAAAAACCTAAAGATTATACAACTTATCAAATGTTTGAAGTTGCCATTATGAAATGTACTATAAAAAAACTTAAGATCATTATTTTGAACTTCATGTGTTTTTTTGAGAATCACTTAGGATTATTTTGTATTTCTATGAATTTAATTCAGCATATAATATTTCTGAAGGATTGTAATTAATTAGTGTTATTTTAATAGAAAAATAACACTTTGATTTTGTTTTTTATGAAATAAAGCAGGATAGTTAAGTACATTTTGAGAGGACAATTTAAATCTGCCTTTACATTTCTCACTTATGCATGCAAGCAGAACCTGAGACAAGAAATGTAAATGAACAGTGACACAGAATTTAAATTGTATCACATTTAGTGCTATCCAGGTCAGCTCCTAATTTTTACTGAGGTTTTCTGTCCAGATTTGTAGCAAGAATTGAAAATACAGAGTGAAGCAAGAGCATTATCTAGGACTATTATACAATTTCGTCTTTTGTTATGTATAACATATAACACTGCATGGCCCAAAGTGCAATCTTAAGATTCTTCAACAATTTTAAAATTAGAAACTAAGATAATATTGGCTTTATTCTGTGGTGTTGCTACAATTAAACTTTTTCAACTGAAACTGTTATCCAGAAACTAAAAATATTTTTAGGTAAATAGATTTAGAGTTTTAGCTATTTGAATTGTTTATGATAATTTTTAATATCAATATTGACAATATTTATCACTGAAGCTAAGTTGGAGGGATGGAAATTTTAATTTGCATAAATAATTGTGACACAATTTCACTATGGCTTTATTTTTTTGAATAAATTAACCTATCTACAGCTCCTTAGTGGCTCAGAGGTTAAAGTCTCTCAGCAATATCAGGCTATCACCAGCCACTGGGCATTTATTTGATCCTAGCCAGGGAGGTGACCCACATGGTTCAGCAAACCTACCTTTTCTCACCTGCTGCTCCCCTTAGCAGTGTATGTCAGTAGACCCAGCTGTGCTCCTCCCCACTCTGTCTCTCCTGAATCCTCTGACCCCCTGCACCTCTGGCCTAAACCCCTGTCCTCATATGTATAAATAAGTAAAATATATTTTTTAAATTTAAGATTGTTTATGTATATAAGAACTGCGGTACAGGCTAGAGGTATGGGGGTCAGAAGAGTCACCAGAGACAGCATGGAGACCAGAGCAGGCAGATCTACTGAAATACACAGTAGAGGGGAGCAGCAGACAAGACAGGAGAGGTCTGCCACACCATATGGGTCACCTCCCTGGTCTGGGATCAAACTTGTGCCACAGTGACTGCGGAAGCTTCATAGTGCTATGCCTTAACCCCTTGTGCCACTAGGGAAGTCCCATTAAAATAAATCTTTAAAAAAATAACTAAGGAAAACTGGGGAATCATTTTGTACATCTTTATCTTAAAAAATTATTTCTACAACTGCTTTTTTCACAAATTATTGCAATTTTTATGTATAAACTTATTTGTGGCACATTATTGTGCTTTTCTCTTGTAATCTGTATCATTTTCTTGAAAATAAAGTTGCCCTTCCATTTTACTTAATTCTATCAGTTTGTTAATAGGTTAAGCACAGAAACAAGACATTTCAAAGAAAGTAAAGTTTAGTGTCTGATTAAAATGCAGTTTAGCAGTTGCATATATTTGAAATGTCCATAGAGGGAAGAAGCTTAAGTGTTATAAAAACAGAATCAGGTACTTCAGTGCTGAGAGAGAATTATCCTAAGTACATCAGTTAAGTATCTGATACATTGTAAAACACCTTTCTAACAAGGGGCCCGAGGCTGTCATAAGTGTGAGAGCAGCTGTACAAAGAGCATCCAAACTGAGCAAACCCATACTTACTTACTCATATCTATGCATTTATTCGAGGTTAGTCTCCAGATTTTACTTTAACACTTTCCCAATGCATTCTTCATAGCAAAAAGATTAATTGTATTAAAATGTCCCCAATGACTTCTCATTTCAATTAGAATAAAATCCTTATGTTTCACTATGACCTGTAAGACTCTTGATGAATTATAGCCCATTTTAACATTCAAACTTTTTTTTTTTTTTGGTACAGATTAATACATTCAGTTTTGTTTGGCCAACTGAATTCTGTGATGTATTTACAGGAGCTTCCACAGTCTTGGAGGCCTCATCAAAGTTCAGTCAAAATTGCCTCAATACTCTAAAGAAACTCAGGAGATTTAGTGGGTATCTAGAACCTTCTGCCACCTAGTAAGGTAAATGAAAAATTGAGTATCTATCTTTATACCAAAAATCTCCATTTTTCACCTCAAGTACATCAATGCACTTATAGGGATTTGAGTGGATCTGAAACATTTGTCATTGGTGGAAACCTTCATTCTTGCTAATTACTCTGTTGCTTTTCCTTTTGCTGTTGGGAATGTCTCAAAAGAAAGGGAGTTGGTGAATGAACTAGATCTAGGCTACTCTGCAGTTAATTTCCACTGCTGATGATAATGTTGCTCTACTCTTCAGGGTGCTTACTTGATAAAGTGTGCTTTGCTTGTAAGTGCTTTCAAGATCCATAAACATGGGTATGCTGACCTGGGTTTCTCTGACATTGTCTGACCTTCAGGCTTTTGGAAATAACTCCTCCACCTATTTGGGGATTCAGAGTTTTAGATAGCTCCTGATTTCTTTGTGGTTGACATTCATAATTTTTGTTTCTCATTTTTTCAACTTTGGTTTAATCCCAAGTGGAGAAAATATATCAAATACGGTTTTAAATTGCATGTTTTCACAGCTATTTAGGAACAGAAACACAAGTTTCATTAGTCATCTGTAGTCTTTCTAAATCTTATCAAACACAAGAAATATCGTTGGGTCTTGAGGATCCTAGATTTTGGTATCCTTGAGCCTTTGCTTCACCAGAGAATAATTCAAATCCATAGAATAATTCAAAATCCCTGTGTTCAGCAATATCAAAATCAAAGTTTATTTGTAGACAGAGTAAAAATACACCCAGGGAGAAGTCCCAGGAATGCAGTCCCAGAAAAAACAACTGCAAGGGGATGTTGAGGCACTTGTGACTTTTATGGGGTACAGGTGCTACTGGCTCTATCCCTTCCTGGAGTGTACTGTGCAGGGCTCCTGAGGAGTTGGTTTACAAGTGCAGGCAGCAGTTTTCCCCTCCACTGTGTCTGGGGGTAAAGTTTTATCAGCCCTGGTAGCAGTTTGGAGCTGGGGAAAGAATTTGGCTAGACTTGCAATGGTGTCAACCAGATCAGTCTTTCCTGATGAGAGCCACCTGACTATGTTGTGAGGCAAAAGCCTGACATAGGGGAACTGTCCTGAAAAATCAGAGGTTCCACAGCTGGCTCTCTTTGGACTCCCTTTTGTTTTGACCAATTTAATAATTAAAGTTTTAAAAGTTACAGAAACCGTGCTTGCTAGGATATCATCCATGGGGGTGGTTGTATGATTGGCTCTTTTATTAAACAAAGTAATTTGTTGCCACGCAATTTGATGATGTACTGCCAATTGGCTGATATTATAATACAAATTCTAAAATTAGATTATTAGGAAAATTTTTAAACTCAAACATTTTACTATGGGCTACAAGCCTTGGGAAATCTAAGCATGACTTTCAAGATTGGGCCATTGTGAAAGGTCTTGCATATCAGCCATTATTAAGGGTGGATCCTGCATTCCTCAGGTGACTCTCTGTTAATTACAATTTATGGCTTTGCATTCTTTAAGGGTAGGTTCTACAATTCCTGATAACAGTTACAGAACCCCTCCTCCCTTTAGATAATTTGGCAACATACATTATCAACTAAATCTGAGAGACAAGGAAACTAGAGATTCCTGGTGAAGGACAGATACAAGGGCACAGATGCTGTTCCAGTGTTGGTTTGGGTACCTCCCTCCTCCCCTGCTGACCTACATTAGACTGCTGACACTAATTTGACCTTAAGCTAATAATTCATTTATGCTCAGAGTGAAAATAGAATAATTAATTATGATTTTATAAAATTAATATACCTGCCATAATATAAATTAACCAATCATAGTAACTAACACTAGTATAAAAATGCTGTCTTAATTTTATAATCACCTATGTTATCTAGCCTGGCTGAATGTCACAAGACCCCAGGCTGTTCTTGAGAGAAAAAATGTAGTCATTGCTGATCAATGCACATGTTGATGTAACCCTACCCCTTTCTCCTTAATGTATAAAATAAAGACCTGCTGAGATTTTTCAGCAAGGACGCTCACCAAACTCCGATTCAAGTTTTGTAACCCTGAACCCCCCCTCATTCACCAACTTCCGTTCCATCCTTTGGGGACTTGGCCTTCTGTCGTAGCTGGTCTTTGGCACTTTCCCTTAGTTTGGGGGAAAGTAGAACATTTGGTGTTGTGGAATTGCTGTTTAGAGGAATTGCCTTATATTATTCAGAAACTGGCCAGTTTCTAGGAACTCCTCCCCACTATGGATACTTCTTGTTCTCCATTGGTTTTATCAGCCTACCTGTAGATTGGAATGGGGGCTGCCAGTCTCTTTTAGGTGTTTCTTGGCTTTTACCAGGTTCTGACAAGTGTTTCCTGGCATTCTGGGTATATTTGACCATTTAATTTTCTTTGAGCATAGCCTTCCCTGCCCTAAATGTCTAACAATTGCATATGCATATAAAGAAGTGATATCCATTGATTTCACCACTATAAAAATGATGCAGTTGTATCTTCTATTTCTTTTATTCTAGCTTTTATTAGTTATGCAATTTATCTTAATCATTTTCTTATTTTCTCTATATTCTTATTCTCTCTATATTAGCTCATAGTGCTGTCAATTTTTCATTTAATCCTGCAGATACATTCACACAATTCATAGTTTTTTCAAATGAGGGTGATTTCCTGTTTAGTTCCTTCTACCTCAATTCTACTAGTTATACACATTGCCTACCAACTCCTTTCCTTCCCCCCCATTTAGACCAGCTAAGCTGTGGATTTTTCTACCAAAATAAAAACAGGAATCTAATATAAATATGGATTGATATATTGATTTTTTTGTTTTTTACCTCTTCCCTTAAATTTGCCACTCAAGTGATTTTATATTTAGAAATAAATATTTTGACTTATTTTAATTTGTAGATTTGGAATTTGTTCATGTATAGCTTTGCTAGTTTTACTTCTTGACAGATAATTATTTTTTATTAGAAAAAATGGAGTCAGTTTATGAATTCTAAATTCACTTGAATCTCAGTTGAGATAATAGTTTTATACTATGCTTGAAAAAAAAAAAAACAATTAAGCCCTAGATTCTTTTAACAGTTTTGTTACCTTGGCTATCACTTTATAGTTCCTCAGACACATATGTAGTCAGATTTGCGGGGAAAACATCCTTTTCAAAATATATAATATTTGATAATATAATTTATATTACTTTTTGTATCCTGGAATTTGGCAAAAGGGGTTGGGTAAAGCAAAGGACAAAACTTTATGATTTCTAATTCTAAATAATACCTTCAGTTTTCTTCTGGAAGAATATAAAGAATCATTGTATTCAAACATTTGAGCCACTTACACTAAGGATAGTCATATACTTAAAAATATCAGTAAGCTAGAGAATGGAAATCAATGGGAAACACACATGCAATTTAGAAACTAAATGGAAATCTATTTGGAAAGGTTGACCTGACTTAAAGATTTCTAAACCTAAAGAGAAAAATCACAAGAATAAATTAGGGCAAATGATAACAATGGACAGATATGAAGTACATGAGAAGAAATCAAGCTTAAAGATTAAACTGACACTTCTTTTTTATAATACATATTATAGCCACTTTTGGAATATGAATTGTCATTGAAAATTAATAGATTTTTATATGTTATGTATATGAGTATAATTTTATATTATGGAATGTGGACATTTAGTTATTAGTGTTTAATTCCAAAATCATAAACACCTTAAATAGCTACCTTTCTATTTGAATGAGAGATGCTTCTATTTTGAGTTAAAACATTTTGTTAACCCAAAGTATGAGTATATTATTTAGAGCAGGCTATTGTGATGAAACAATGAGTCAAAGTATATAAAGATTCATATAAAATGACACGTTCTTTCTTGCTATAGCCCATTCAGGTTCTTGCTTATATACCAGTTCAGGTCAGTTTCCTCCTATAGTTCAGATTTTGATGTTATAGGAAGAACATACCACCCTGCTGAGCCTCAAGAGGATTGGAAATGTGAAAGAATTCTTCAGAACAATTGTTACGCAGAAGATGTAAAATGCAATTAATTATTTGTAGAAAAAGAAATAGAGACTAGTCAGATTGGAGTCCACTTGATTGAAGACCTGCTGTAAAGCAAATGCTTGCGTTACCTTGAAAGCGACATATAAAGGGGCATATTAAACAGTGTTTCCGGGAGATGGGAGTTATTCAGTTTATAACAATTCAGGCTATGGTGACTATATAATCTCTATATTATATTTTTAAGTTTTAGTCTTTAAATAGATACAACATGTGGATAACTTGTTCGTTTGTGAAATTTTAACAAGTTGTTTTCAAAAGAAGAGACCTGCTCTACATTAATCCTTACTTCTACTGAAGCTTACAAAGGTCAGAGCAGATGGAACCTTCCTGCCCTTCCTTTGCCATCATACCTGTGGAACAGCAGGGTCTCCCAACCAAAGGGCAGGAGTGATGTTTCCTGTAATGAATAGCGCTATTTCGTTACCTGACCTTCAAGACAGCTGAAAATTTCAAGTCAAGAGATCAGCGTGGAAAAGTAAATTGATGAGTGGGAACACTGTAATCTTAGCTGATAACTTTTTAAAAGGTAACCAAAGCTATTTCTTTGCTCCCTAGATAACGGTAAACTTTTCAAAGACCTTAAAAAAAATCAGTTGGAACATGAGGAAAAGTGAATAGGTTGAGTGGCCTTTTCAAGACCATCATGTAAAGAATCTTAGGCAGTCTCTTCAGAGTGGTAATTCAAAATGCTGACTTGACCTGAAATTAGAAGGGTGTAGAAGACTGTATGTAAACAAGAGCTCTAAGAACTTGTAGGAACTTCCACAAGTTAAAAAAAAAAAAAAAAAGGCAAAAGTATAACATAATGCAGGACCCAAACTTGTCCTTAATTAGTGGACTTTGGGCTTTGGGGTTATGGGACATATCATCAGATAGAAATCTGAGAAAAGCACAAACTTGTAACAGAAGCAAAGGACAGAAAAGAAATCACCATTTTAGTTTTCTGAAAAGGTAGGAATGTGATTATAAAAGTTCTTTAAAATAAGCCAGTGGTATTTTTGTTTTCATAGTTCTACTGATTTAATGCATTAAAATAAATCATATATGTTGAAAAACACGATGTAATTCTAACAAGGTCAATGATTATACAAAAATTATATAGAATTAAATACAGTGTATTTTTTGATATAGTCAATTTGTTGCAGTGATTATTTCTGTAATTCATATTTGCTTACTGATGACTGGGGAAAAGGAAAATGACATTGTCAAAAATGAAAGCCACATTGATCTATATAGCTATATTTTTCAAAAAATTTGTTTACCATTCTCAAATAAAAGTACTAAAGATATAAAGCATTAAAACAACCTGCTTCAACAAACCTTGTTAAAATTCAGCACTCTGCACAACACCAGTCCAGCTCCCACATTTTCCTTTTATCTTTATTTGGTCACAGCTGATTGTGCTGTACTTTTTTGCATAAGTAGGCAGTGCCTTCTCTTTCTTATATACCATTCCTACAAGCTACTTACACATTTTTAAATGGTGAATCCTGGGGCCTCCCTGGTGGCACAAGGGGTTAAGCACTACACTATGAAGCACCTGTAGCCACCACAGCAAGAGTTCTATCCCCAGCCAGGGAAGTGACTCACATGGCACAGCACACCTCTTCTATCACGCCTCTTCTATCAGCAGTGTACTTCAGTCAATCTGCCTGTTCTGTTCCCCACTTTTCTCTGGTGAATCCTCTCATACCCCCATATCTCTGGCTTATACCCCAATTCTTGTACACATAAATAAATCAATCTTTTAAAAAAATGGTGAATCCTAATTCTAAAGTTTTGTTACAAGTAAATCAACATGTCATTTTAGCTGCACTTGAGCTTTTATTATTTTTATCAACTTCAGTGTTCTTGTCCAAATCTTGTCTGAAGATTTTAGTCAAGGTCCTCCCTGGTGGTACAGTGGGTTGAGCGCTGCACTGTGAAGTATCTGCTCTACAGTAGTGCCAGTTTGATCCCTGGCCAGGGAGGGGCCCCACATGGTGCAGCAGACCTTTTCTGCCTAGCCTGCTGCTCCCCTCAGCAGTGTATTTCAGTCGATCTACCTGTATTCCCCACTCTATTTCTGGTGAATCCTTTCACCTCCTGCGACTCTGGCCTACATCCTAGCTCTTGCATGCATAAATAAATAAACCTTAAAAAAATACTTTAGTCTGTATCAAATCTGTTTCTCCATAGATTTTGATATTTTTTCATGTGTATAGTTTCATGCTATTTTATGCAAACATACATCTATTGCAGATAGCATATAGTGAAGTATTAGGATTCAAAGATGGGCACTGTAATTGATTCCTAGTACTAACATTATCTTTAGTAAAATTAGAAAAAGTACATTGAGTATCAGTGGTGATAAATTTTCAGTTTTTATACTATAAAATTTGTATCATAGCATCATTGTAAGAAAATATCCAAAATTCTGAAGCTAAAGTATTTCTTTTCTCTTACTTTTTTACATTATGTCCAATATAAATTCTTGATTCTTAGCAATCAAATTCTAGTTTAGAAATGCACTAGAAAGTTTGTAACTAGAAACCACAGGACAGCCTATCCAAGCTAAATTGTATACTTTTTAGCCATAGGCTTATATTGCACTGTGCCTCATAATACCCACAAGAATAACTTTATTCTGTAGTCAGCTCTACAAAATGTGAACTGTGTGCTATCATTGTATTTACTAGTTTTAGCAATGGCTTTTATTTAAACTCTGAGATGCTTATACTAAAAGTATGGGAGAAGAAGAAAATTGCAATTATTAAGTACAACAAATATCTTTTACAAAAGTCACTGGCTATGTGAATCTTGGATAAACAGGAAACTATTCTGAGCCAGGGAAAATCTAAAAGGGAAAGGGACACAGTTTGAAAATTCTTTTCCATCTATCACAGTCTAATGACAACATTTAAATGACAGAACTGGGCAAACTCACTTGCTGTAACAAGCTTTAGAGTCAGTGGTAGAACTGAGAATGCAACATTCAGTCATTTTTTGAAACTGTGTTCTAACAGAAATGATCTGAACTCGATTTATCTCTTACCTTGAAAAGAGTTTTAAAAGCTAAAAAGGAATGATAACAATTTTATAGGCCTGTACATCTAGAGATCTGCAGCCCCTTGGCAACGGAGTGGCTTCCGTCCCTCTGTTGATGAAAAGTCCGGCCTGATTGATTATCTTCTTGACCGTTGACTGCTTAGACCTTAATTCTTTCTTGTCTTAGATATTTTTTTTGGTTCTAGTTCATGTGTTTAAAATTGAAATTTATATTTGAAGAAGGAGTGATTGTATAGCTATTCTAGTGACACATAGGATCTTGGGAATATAGAGTTAGCGGTCATAAAGATATAATTATCACAATTTTGTTTTTATTCTCTGTGATAAATCATCTGTAAAATTTAATTCAATCTGATTAGATTTAGATTTACCATGGAAGTCAGAATGATTTAGTCTGTATTAATACTATTTTTCTTTGTTTATAGTTAAATTTATAAATCGCATATCTAAAGTAAAAACTATACTGTTGTCTTTAACTTGTTTTGACTGTAAATGATTTTTTTATGTGTGAAATGATTATTTTAAAAATTTTCTATTTTATATGGTCTATTTCTATTATGTCATGAAAGAGAAGTTATCCTAGTCATCTAGATTGTGTCCTGTTCCATTATGTCACATAAAATAGCATTTAAAATGAATTCCACTTAAGATATCTTAAAGCCATACTTTTTATTTAGGGCAGTGATTCTCTCTATTTCTAGCCCAGCAAACTTTAGATTGACATCTTTGGCTTCAGTTGAACATAGTGAGATATATATCCAAGGAAATATTTTTCAGACTCTAGCAGAACGGTAATACAAAAATCCCTTGGGGTAAAGAGTTGGTAAAAATATGTGAAGCCTCTCCACTTTTTTCTGAAAATTTAGCATTACAACACGTTCAAAGTAGACATGGTAGAGAGGATTTCCTCATTTATCTGAGCCAGTTTTCATTTTATTTGCAACAACTAGTACTATCTGCCATTTATGTATACAGAACACATTAGTTAATTTAATTATATGAGATATGCATCAGACGTTAAATTTTGTGTAATACAGATATGCCTGTTCCTTTATTTATTTAAATGAAAAACATGGTATGTGGTGACATACAGTAGATAGAAAACACTTTAGGAAGCATTTGTTACTCAGACAAGTTCCTATTAAGGATCTATTCTAGTTCATACTCAAAGTATGGTCACTTGCTGTCAGGAGCTATTATTACCCTGTTACAGATGAGAAACTAAGACTAAGTGACATTGTGACTAAACCAAGTTCAAAATATTAATTAGTCATAAAGTTGATATTTAAACCATAAAGCTAGCAAAACATGATCTACAAAGACTGATAAAGGTGCATGTCTTAATGGCAGAGAATAAATGAAGTGCCATTTGTACTCTAGAAATTAAGTGGTGGCTTAGTCTGGATTTTCTTCAGGAAATGATCATGTGATTATAAATATAAGCAAACAATTGGAAATCGATAGGCTTTTTTAAAATTTTTAAATTATAAATGCCACCAGAGCTATGAGAATCACAGAACATAGTGAGTAATATTTGGAGTAAGCTGTGGTTGAGAGTCCAGTTACCTGTCATCTTTACCAATTTTTATATTGTTTATTTCCTGATAAATGATAATAAAATATTATTTTAAATTTTCAGTTTATGAAGTGGAGATGTGACCCTGGCTGGGACATTTGATGTTATTAGTATATACTTTGATGCATACTTTAAATTTCAAATGAAATACATTTCTCACATTGCATTAATGAAAGTATATTTGTTTCAGTTTTTGAATGGCATTCCTAGCATATTTAATACAATTTGACCCGTGAATATTTTCAAACAGGAGAACAAAATCCATCATGACTCTGAAAAATATAATGATTAACAGAAAGCCAAATTCCATAAGGCTTATTTAAACACAAGGGCATATATAATGTGTTAAGTAAGTTGAAAAATTGTGTGGATGTGACTTTACATTAATACATGGATATATGAATGCATATTGCACAAGTAATCAAAATGGTCTTTATTGTATATAAATTTTGCAAATGAGGAAACAATATGTAAAGTGTTCTTTACCATGAAATTTATTCATACCTCACAAAATTTGATACATCAAGAAAATTTATTTTCTATTAAGTTTTTTTAAAGATTTATTTATTTATGCATACAAGCACTGGGGTACAGGCCAGAGGTGTGGGGGGGGGTGAGAGGATTCACCACAGAGAGCAGGGAGCAGAACAACGGAAGTACACTGCTGAGGGGAGCAGCGGGCACAGCAGGAGAGGTCTGCTGCACAATGTGGGTCCCCTCCCTGGCCGGCAACAGGGATCGAACTGGTGCTGCAGTGGCTGCGGTTTGCTTCACAGTGTGTTGCTTAACCCACTGCGCCACCAGGGAGGCCCATGATTAAGTTTTGAAAATTAAATCTTCAGTAGAGTTATGGAATATTTTTCTGGTGAATTAGTGTAGTAATCGTTAAGCATTTATTTCACTATTGGGAAATGGGAAAGAAATGCTTCAGTATATACATTTCTTAGTAATCTTGATTCATTTTTAGACTCATTAAGAACAAAAAACTATATAGTCAATCATAAACTAGACTGAAATGAATATAAAACATTGTTCAATTAATTCAAATGATTATGTGAAAATTAAACAATAACTTAGGCATGTAAGAGTGGGATTTATGAACCAAAATCTGCAAAATACATTTACTCAGAAATTCACCTAAATTATGAAGAAATTACCTATACAGTTTGGAATTAATTGACCTTGTATAGAATTTTAGAGTGTAATTTTATAAGACTTTGAGGTTGTTTTCATGCATTGTGCTATTAGATATCTACTTGTGTAACTTGATAATTTCAAAAGTTTTGCCTTGAAACTGTATCTACAAAGGCTTTTGTTTTTCATTCATGGTTAAAAACTTTATTTTTAACCAGGAAATATATTTTCGATTAAAAAAGAAACTTGAATCGAAAGTTGAACAGAATTTTGGCTTAATTCATTACTGTTGTTATCTGAAGAAAAAAAAAATAAGAAACTTCATAGCCGCATTGCTTGACTTACTGCTTACTGCTTTTACTCAAGTACACATTATTTATTCTGTGTGAAAATGCCACTTTTCCATAACTCAAAATAATTCTACTCTCATTCAATACTAAGGTCAACTGATCCTTTCTCTAGTATTTTCTTACCTCCCACAAGAGACAAGCACTCATCACTCATATTTATTATGAACTTGCCTAAACTCTAGTTATTAGCTTTGATTATTCACCTATGTTTTTCTGTCTCCACTAGGCTTTGAGTCCTAACAGGGTACACTTTATTCTTTTCATCTTTTCCATGTAGATTGGCTCATACAGACACTTATAATTATAATTGGTCATATCAGTATGTTTCTAGATTATTAAGAAAAATCTGAAAATTAATAAATACCAGCATTACTATAATTGCCCTGAAACTTTTTGTCCACTTCTTTTACTTTAGTGCAACTATTAAAATTATTTTTATATTACTTTTTATTGAGATTATACTGGTTTATAACACTGATATGATTCCTGTTCACACCTCTTCATGTATAAATTACCTCTCCACACCTACCACCAGTTAACCCATTATCCTCCATCTTAGTCCATTGGATTCCCTGTCCCTTTTGTTACCCATCCCCTCCCACTGTGGTGGCCTCAATTTTATCATAGTATTTATAGGTTTATTTAGTTTAGTTTTGTCTGTTCCTTTGTTTTGTTTCACTGTATTCTACTCAGAAGGAAATCATCTGGTATTTGTCTTTCTCTGACTTATTTCACCTAGTATAACCCTCTCCAGTTCTATCCATGTAGCAAATGACAAAACAGTTGATCTTTTATACACACACACACACATAAATCTGAGAGTATTCCACTGTGTTTATATATAGCATCTGCTCAATTGTTTTAATATTAAATTATTGGGGATGCCTTCTTTCTCAGATCATTCTTTTCTTGTCTCTTCTACAAAGTACAAAGTAGAATATACAGTAAAAGTGGAAGGTATAGAAGGTGTAGTCATATAGTACAATGGTCATGTTTGGCTATACTGATAACTTCTCTAAGTAACGGTTCCATTTCCAATCTTAAAACTATCTGTTGACTTGTTTCAGCTAATCAAGGAACTGTTTACATAGCTAAGGCTACTCAGCAGAATGTATTTACTGTTCAGAATCAATTTTATGTGTTTTTTCAACTTTAAATATCTATAATCGCAACCTTATAAAGCGCCATAATTATTTAAACAATGTCAGTAACCAAATTTCACACACTTCCACAATGGTAAGTTCCGCTGAGAGGGAAATATTTTATCTGATTGAATAAATCATAGGACTAAAATTAACTTAAGGAAAAAATTGTAAACATAGAGTACAGAAACAGAGCTACTAGTAGTTCAACTAATTCAGCTCTTAAAATAATCTGCATTGATATACAATAACATAATACAAAAGAGAATTGACAAGAATATTTGGAGATTCATTCTGATTTATTTTCTTTGCCTGACATAGTTATAACCATATCAAATCCCCTTACTTCCTTTGGTTACAATAACCAAATAGTAAGATAAATGGATGTATTCTCTTCTAACTTTAAAATTCCATTTTAAAGGATCTCTCCTACATTGTTGGTGGGGCTATTAATTGGTGCGATCTCTGTGCAAGGTGTGGTAGAGATTCCTTAAAACTCTAAACATAGAATTAAACTGTGAAAGCAGCAATTCAAAAAAGATATGTGTATCCCTCTGTTCCTAGCAGCATTGTCCACAATAGCCAAGGTAGAAAATAATCTAAATACTTGTTGATTGAGGGCTGGATAAATATGGTATATCTATGCTCAGTGGAATACTACTCAGGTATAAAAAATAAATCTTGCCATTTGTAACAACATGGATGGATCTCAAATTGATTATCCTACGGAAAATAAGTCAAAAGGAGAAAGAAAAAAATTAAATGGTTTCACATATATGTGGATAAAAATATACAAACCAAGAGGGCTAACAAAATATAGGAAAAATGATTCAGATGCTGTGAAAACTATAACAGGTACCCAGAGAGAAAGGGAAAAAGAGGACAGGTGGCAGGAGCAATGGGTAGAAGGTGAATATGATTGTGTGAAAGATACTAAAATTGGTGGTGGGTGCTCTGAGATATATACAATTTTAAGGTAGAAAGTTATTCCCTTGAATTTTATATGTTATTGTAAAGCAAATGAATCTGTAAATTTTTAAGTAAAAATAAAACATAGTTTTTTTCCTTTGTAAATTTGGGTCAGGAAACATATTCATTTGCTATTTTTAAAACAGTATGTCACTTTCAAAGGTGCTGGCAGTCATTAACACATTTATGATTCTTTAAATATCTACCATGTGATAACATGCCCTTGAAATGAAGTAGTTCTAGGCATAATAAATACATCACACAGAGTGTGATTACTAGATCGTGACAATAATAATAAAAAGACATTAAAGTATCTATATTTGTTAGAATACAGATTGTGTTTGTAGACATTATTTAATATGCAACCCCCACTAAAATTCAGGATATGCATTATTATTTATATCTGATTAGTAAGGAAAGTGAGAACTCTTAAGCATTATTTTCATCACAATTGCAAGTATGGAACCATTTCACTCGTTTAAACTTTGTTTCTTATTGTTTTTTTTTTTCCCCAGTGTAATATATTTGCTTGATATGGAGTGTTGTAATTTAAGGTAGTTTGTGTTAAATACTGAATATTCAAATTCCTCCCTTTCTCTGAAATGGAGCTTTGAATTTCATCATGTTCTAAAGCTGGTTGGTTTCTTGTGTGTGTTTTTGCTTTTTGTATTTTGAATAGCCAAGGAAAGTTTGTATATAGTAAGAACAGAATATTTTTTTCAGTGTATGCACATGGCTGTGTGTTTAGTTTTAAATACAACAACAAATATCCCCAAACTTAGAGGGGGAAAGTAGGTCAAATACCAAGCATTTCTAGTTCTTTATGTACTCTAGGCAGACAACTTGAGAGAATTGAGATTTACTTTTCTATATGTGGCCATGGACCTGCCAATCACAAACTAGTGATAGCACAGAAATAAATGAACTGTAAATATACTGTAACAGGTATTCCGATATCCAACCGAATAAACTCAATCACATTTCAGCAGATAGACTGAAGTCAATATATCACAGCAGACAGCTGCACAGTCATGGGTATGATTTCACAATAAAAGACTAAATATAATTGGAATTATTTTTGAGTAAGTTTCAGAGCATGAGCAGAGATGCACATATATAAATTTGGTTCTTGAATAAACACATGCAAATACCACTGAGCATTTTCATGCTTCAGTTGTAGAATACACACACACACAGATACAGTCATTCACAAATGTAAATGATGTGTCACCATTCAAAAATAACAGGTGTTCCGAGATGTAAAATAATATAATGTGTTTTTTTTTTACTTTTTTAAAGATTTATTTATGCATTCAAGAACTGGGGTACAGGTTAGAGGAGTGGGGGATGAGAGGAGTCACCAAAGACAGTGGGGTGCAAAGCATGTAGATATACTGAAATATACTGCTGAGGTGAGCAACTAGTGAGAAAGGAGAGGTCTGCCACGCCATGTGGGTCATCTACCTGGCCCAGGATTGAACTCTTGCTGCAGTGGCTTCAGACAGTCACATGGTACTGTGCCTTAACCCCTTGCGCCACCAGGGAAGATCCTATAATTTTTTCACTCTGGTAGCAGTGGACAGATGAACTAGTTCATTTGCTGTTAATATGAAATTGACAGATATGTATAATAAAAATACACTATTATGTGTTATAAGTAATTGTTGGAACCACTAAAGTGTTCTAGTATACAAATACAGGTTTAGTTGGAACACAGCATATTTTTATGGAATGGATTATAGTTCAGCCATGCTAGAAATTAGAGTACTGATCAAGTTCAGAGACTGTTCATTAACCTGCTTAATATTTACTTAGATATATTTATTTATTCAGTGGACTTAAAAAGCAAGTGCTATTGAATCATCTAATATATATAATCTATCTATCTATCTGTCTATCATCTGTCTGTCTGTCTGTCTGTCTGTCTACCTATCTACCTCTCTATCTACCTACCTATCTGTCTATATCTTACTATTTTAGTATAAGGGGATGGGAAACAAAATTTATACTTGAGCAAATGGTACAATAAGCTTCATTACTGTATGTAGTCTTCTCTAACCTTACAGTATTGATTCTGGAAATCCTGTTCATTGTTAAAACAACACATCTTCCACCTCTCCAAGTTTAAGAGTTTAGTTAGTTTGACTTCCAGAATGTATGTGGGGGGGGAGCCCTTCCCAGCTGGCAGCCTGCAAACTCTTATGTTACCAAGCACAAAGAACTCCTTGTTGGATCTGTGTCAATCCATCCACCAGCCAACTGAGAGATTCATGACAGAGTTATGTTATTTGAATCAAATAAGGGCATAAGGGCATTGAGATTGGTCCCATGCCTGAGGGAGTTAGGATTTGTATCAGACTGTAGGTATTTGGCAGAGATTGGGGAGGGTGGAATATCTGGAATCTTGGCTATGCAGGCTCATTGAGCTTTACTACCAGATCGTGCCTCTGAGTGGTGGATCATGTGTTCACAAAAATGGCAGCAAAGCACCCCCTTGGTGGGATTTTATTATGCAAATGTATGTCAATGAACCTAATATAATTTTAGGTCTCCCAGGATCCTCTAGGTTGCTTTAAGGTTTAGCCGATTTGAGCTGGAATGAATACATGACCCTTAATTTAATAGCTCTAAGTAGCTTTAAGGGTTTTTCCTGATACTACAACTTCTACTTTGTTAGTCCTCTGGGTAACACACAGATCCACTTCCCAAAAAACAGGCAAAGCTTGTAAAGTCTATTAAAAATAACCATTTAGTCTTTGGAAATTGTCCAAAAAATATAAGACAAATAAAGAAACATTCAATAAAATATATGAATTTTCCATAATAGCCGTATATGTGACATTTGATCCATGAAATGCTCCCTCTGTGATCACCTTCCTCAGCTCAGCTACACAGATGGGTGTAGAAACAAAAGATGGGAACCCCGAGCCCATCAGTTCTCAGGGAGATTTACTACTTCTTACTGGGAGGGGCAAGCTTTCTGCTTTCCTCACCCTCTCCTGAGTTGAAGAGGCTACATTTCTTGTGAATGTGATTAAAGTCTGGGGTTCCATTCCTTTACTGTACCTCCTTCCATTTAGAGGAGGCTCTCTCTAAAGTACACGTGTAGGAAATACTAAAACCCCACTTGCCCTTCCTTGGCTCCTTCAAAGAAGAAATCACAATACTGCAGGTATGCCACATTTGCCATAAGTGTGTGACTGTGGGGTACATACAAACTATTAAGAGGTATGCAACCTAAGGGGTTTGGCCATTTATGCTTCTAAAAGCAAAGAAAGCTGGCTCGTAGTGTGAAAGGTTTTTAAAAGAATTAGTGTTCATAGACACAGAGAAGAAAGGATTTCAAGTAATATATCCTCAATAAAACTCAAAAAATTACCCATCCTTTCCTGATCAAACAGGCTCAGCTGAAGGGAGAGCACATGACCCCTAAAAGCTTGCCACAAACCTACAGCACCTACAGGGGCCGGGGGACACAAGAAAAGTTTCAGGTAAGTCCCAGAGAGATGGGGCGAAATGAAAGACCCAAATTTCAAAATGTACCATATATGCCACCACAGAGTCAAAATAATAGCCACTTCTCTCCCAAAGCTCTGTAGTCTCAGAAACAACTTCTTCATGTTTTTCTCACCCATGTGTCTGTTCAAAGTTATCCTCCAAGTGTATCTCCTTTACATGCATCTCTTCCTCACATCTCTCTCCCGTTCTTCATTCCACTGTCAATATGAATCCATCAAACTCCTTCCCAGTTGCCCCCCCATTCAGGATGGCATGCTGGGAAGTGTAATCCAACAGTTTGTGAGGGCAGGAAAATGGTGCCTGTTCACTGCGCTGTGATGCTCCTACCCCTGTCACTGAGATGTATTGTGTAACACTGGCACCTTGAAGAAAGATTCAGATTTTGCCAAGGAGAAGTTCAGGAGAAAAGAAAGCTCTGAAACTCTGTTCAAAGTCACTGACTTTATTTGAAACAGGATGAGAAGTTAAAGCTCCTGATAGGTGCTCTTGAAAGTGATTGCTCCTCTTAATTAAGAGCAACAAGGGAAACCATGGGCCAGCTAGATTGCTAGAGAGAACTGGAAATCTCCTGGGTTCAGATTACACCTCAAAAAAATGACTTCAAAAAGTATTCCTGCCTGAATGTAACTTGATCAGACTCAAGAGGAAGGTAAATTACAGGTCATCATTGTAAACAATAGAGGAAGCTACCAGTAATCAGTGAAGCCTCCTGCCAGATAAGACAGGCAGCTTAAGAGATCAGGAGAAAAGACAGTCTAGAGAGAATAAAAATCACTGTCATCTTGGGAAAACTATGCACACTCCAAATGGTACCTTCTGTTAGAGCTACAGAAAGGACCTCACAGTGCACGGAAAATAGATTTCGCTAAAATAGCCTCAGCAAGTCACAAACAACAATAAAAATAACCCTCAGAGAGAGTTTGTACTCTACTATCTACAATACATTAAATGTTCAGTTCTCAACAAAAAGTTATGAGCCATGCAAAGAAGTGGGAACTTTTCACCCATACAAACAAACAAGGAAAAAAAAAATAGCAGGCAACACAGTGCCTGTGTGATTTGGTAACAATTTTAACAAAGACTGATTTTGATTTTGTACAGAGAACTAAAACCATGTTTGAAGAAGTAAAGGATGACATAAAGATAATGAAATAGACAATAGTAAATCTCATGAAATAGACGATACATGGAGCTACATATTTTAGTAAAGAATGAATGGAAACTTGAAATGTGTAATTACTAAGCTGACAAATTAACTTGAAGTGTTAGCAGACTGAGGGGTACCTGGGGCCCCCAAACTTGCATATCAGAGAGGCCCGGCAATCCATATGTTCAAAGACAAAGACTTCATGTAAAAGATTCTTAATAAATTTAGTGTGCATAAAGAGAAATGAGAAAAAAGGATCATACTTTCTCCATAAAACACCCAAAATTATCCATTCCCTGTGGGTAAATGCCCAGCCAGAAAGGGTCAGTTGTCAAGGTCTATTTCACAAGTCTAATATGCCTTCTTCTGGGGAATCTTAGGATGGGAGCAAAAAGGGCCAGGGAAGTCTGGGAGAAAAGGAGTGAAAGAGAAGTACAAATCAAGATAACAGCTGCTATTGTTGGCCTCTCTCCTCCCAATGTGTATCTTCCAAGTGTCTCTCCAGGTTTCTCCTCCGAGGTTCTCCTCCCCCATGTCTCCCAAGATGAGAGTCTAGAAGCAAAAACACCCTTATCCACATTTCTCTCCTATGCATCAAGAGTCCACTTGCATGCATTATGTAGCTTCGCCTGCCAGCTCAGTCCCTCCCAAGAAAAATCTTGTAGATTGACAGTTTATAGAAATAATTCTATCTAAAAATAGAAAATAAAGAGAAGTAAACAGAGCCTAAGAGATACCTTAAAGTGCACCAAAATATGCAACAGTAAGTACCAAACAAGAGGAAAACGAGAAAGGAACAGGAAAAGAATGTTTGAAAATTAAGACCGCCACCCCAAGTTCTAAATCAAAAGTACTGATCTATAAATTCAAGCTCAACAAACTCAAAGTAATGAGTTTTGTTACTTGAGTTGTTTCCAGACATCACATCATAAAAGTAGAGGGGAAAAGTTTATTTGTAGCAGAATCGTCCCCAGGTTGCTGAGTATCACCAGTGCACTAATAATGGTCATGCCTAATCCTGATCCACCACATTTTCCATCTTATACTGCTAAGCACTACTTGTGGCAAAAGAATGATAAAGTCCTATTGCTAAGTAAACTGTGGATTAATCAAATATTTATTCTTATTTTTTAACGTTTTAAAATTAATTCTGTATTGACTTAACTTGTATCACTCAGACAAAACTTTTCAAATCTTTCCCCGTAGGTGTCCATGCCAGTCCTGCCTCATCATTTTCACTGTATGCAGAAGATTCATGTCAAATAAGTTGCTTGTTTCCAACTAACATTATTTTTTGCATATCTTTACTCATTCAATCTCTTCTATTTAAACCAAAGTTGTTCTCATTTCGAAGCCAAAGCTTTTTTCTCTTTTACTTTTAACACTGTCCTTCCCACAACCTCACATTTCTTCATGCATTTTATTCTAACAGTTTTCTAGTCTATTTTGTTTCTAATTCCCCTGCTATATCTGATCTTTAATTGCTTTTCTTCTCCCTGCAGAACTGCTTGTTTCCCATTCTGCAATGATAATCATGTGGGAAATCCTAGTCTCTTGAGAGAGGGACTAGCCAAGGAGATGAATATTAGGAGTGAAATTTTCTTGGTGCTATCCTTGAACTCATCTACCTCATGAACTTCCAAGGCTCTCACTTGTTCTTCTTTCCTTCCTTCCTCTTGATTGTAAGAATATCAAATTTCTCTTATACTGCATATTTGAGATCGTCCATGATCGGTTTCCGAATTTAAATTTTCCATTGAAAATTATGCCATTCATAATCCACAAACTCCTCTCACAAACATCAATGCTTCCAAATACTGAATTCTCTGGTGTTTTTGTACTTACTCAACCTTGAAATCTTCCTCCTCCAGAGTAGTTGTATAAACTATCCAGTCACCTTCTTTAAGCAAAGAGTCACTATATATTCTTTGAATAAATAAGCCAGGAGTTAAATTCTATTCCCAGAATCACAATGTCTAGAATATTTTTAAGGGTGTGTTGTTTTCTAATTTTCTTCTGATTAAATTGATGTGGCTTAGTATGTTTTGTAGAGACATTATCTTGAAATACTGATTCTTAAATAGGTACTTTAATTGTCTTAGATTTTTTTTTTGTAACTTCATATGTGTACAACATTATAAACCATGTGTAGGAGGTAAATGAAATCATTGTATTTTGGCAGTTTCAATAGTGAATCCAGAAACATTACCTAAAATGCTTTTGTGACCCAATTTTAAAAAGAGTATTATAGTAGAATAACAAGACATTTTATTCTTCTATATGTGTTTTATCTTGTATGTGTAATATGCACAATGATAATTTCCTTCCAATATCATTCTGTAGTATGGAGCAACATCATTTGTGACAAAAGGTTAATTTGGGCATCATGCTGTTCCTAGAAAACAATAGATTCATGTTTACTTTGTTCCTTGCTGTTTTCTATATAAAGTAGTACTTAGACTAAACAGAAGCTCAAGTGCATTCAATGGATGAATGGACAAAATGAATGTAGAAAGTAATATCCATGTCTTCTAAAGTCATATTAGGGAAAAATATAAAGAAAATGTGAGAGAAAATTTAAAAACTTTACCAATAGCTAGGAAAAAAATAATAAAACAGGTTTTGAAACAACTGGCCAAAATATATTGTATTTAAAATTGGGTAAATGTTCATGGCAAATTTCAAGTTTTCTACTCTCTAGTTTTGGTTGATCAAGTATTTAATTTATTTTCTTTTTCTTCTTTCTTTCATGTACACACATACCCATATGCAACTCATCCTTAACTTCAACTATTTCAATCACAAAAGAAAGTAATTCCTGCATACATTTCTCTTCATTTTGTTTTTAAATGTGTTATTTATATTTTACGTTTAATTATTGATGTAGGGAAATGGTCTGTAATAAAATTAATAAGTAATATTTCTAATTTTACAAATTATAATTTCTGAAACCTCCCAAAATATTATAAACATACATGTTTAATATCTCTTAATAAATACTGCTAAAGTAGACTTAAATTTCACTTTAACTAAGAAATTTTCTAAAACTAAAATGTAAGAATGTAAATGTCTGGAATAATAGATATGATTATTCTAACTCCTAATACAACATTTATATTAAAGCACAATATATATTCCATTTAAAGCTGCTTATAAAGTGTAATTTGGGGTGAAGCAAATAATTATTTTGTATATTTTAAAAATCAAATATAGTTTAAAAAGGATGAAGGGGGGCCTCCCTAGTGACTTAAGAGGTTAAGCACCACATTATGAATCATCTGCAGCCAATGTGGAATGAGTTTGAACCCCAGTCAGGGAGGTGACACACATAGCACAGCAGACCTCCCCTGCCTTGCCTGCTATTCCCCTCAGCAGTGTACTTCAGTAGATCTGCCTGTTCTGTTCCCCACTCTGTCTCTGGTGAATCCTCTCACCCCCACATCTCTGGCCTGTACCCCAGTTCTTGTATTCATAAATGTATCTTTAAAAAATAAAAAAATAGATAAAAAGGGTGAAGGAACATTTTATCATGCAGAAGCCCTAACTGAGTTCCTGCTTTCACTATAGTTTGGACCTAGTAGTAATTTCTTACTATATTGGATCCAATATATTCTTAATAGATTATTTATACAATTGAATTGTCTAGTCTTTGGTTTATGTATTTCCTCAAGCCTTGAAATTATTCCTCAACAATTCATATAAATATATAAAAATTTTATATATACATAAAGATTGTGTATATATACTATATACTTACATGCAAGGATTTTACATACATATTGTATACATCCCCCACCATTATTCTATTATTAGTATATTAATAACTGGTTATATGCCTAAGCTTATGTCTATGGTCCTTTAAATTGTTCTCAGATGTTCAAATGTTTTACTTGTTTTCATTTCCAATGTGGCATTCAGTTTCAAATTTCATTAAATGTGCAAAGGTACTTTCTTTCATCAACTCTATGGAACATATTAAGCACATTAAAAATCATAAATAGTAATACATGCTCAATATTTAACACTTTAAAAGATTTATTTATGCTTACAAGAACTGTGGTACAGGCTAGAGGTGTGGGGGTGAGAGGATTCATCAGAGTCAGAGTGGGTAGTAGAACAGGCAGGGCAGGTCTACTGAAGTACACTATAGAGGGGAGCAGAGGGCGAGAAAGGTGAGGTCTGCTGTGCCATGTGGATTAACTCCTGGCTGGGAATTGAACTCATGCCACAGTGGCTGGAGACAGTTTGATAGTGTTGAGACTTTCACTCCTGCACCACTAGGGAGGCCCTAGTTTGTCCCTTTTTATGTTTTTCTATTTAATATATAATCTATTAATCTATCAATGCCTGGCATATTATAAGCACTTATATTTAAGCTTTGTTTTCTCTCACAATTCCTTTATTCAATTTTTTTTTCTCCTGTTGCTTACTCTCTACTTCAGATGAATAGAAATACTTTTCAAAACATCCCACCACCTTAGGTTCCATTGTTATTCTATTTAACATTTTTTATACAACATTTTTGCTTATGTCTAAGTAATGAAATTGGCCTTACATTTAAAGGTTAAGCTAAAAGGCAACTTTTCTAAGCAGTTTCAGAAAAGACTGTTTTCTCAGCTTCTGCATTATTGGGGAACTTTATGTCCAAGAGTCTTCTTATATTTTATGTGTTGTTTTTTTTCCCTCTATATATACATCAGAAACATCAAAACTTTTGACCATTTCTTATCAATATTTGAATACCCATTACTTTGCTTATTGTCTGTATTACAGGGGATCACCAAAAGAAAATGGGGTGGCTTGGATGTGAGTCCTCTTCTGTGCACCCTACCAGTGACTCTATCTGAGCTGGGACCATGAGAACAATGCTGAAAACAGGCAAAACCAAGAGAGTGCAGGGCCACATGTGTTTGGGTTTTATATCAATCATGGCTTGACTCCAAGCTTCGTTACCAGAAATCCTCCTTAAGGAAGTCAAGAGATATGGCAGAAGCATCGCATGATGGGATTTGTATTCCTTGGTGCCTGGCATCAATTTGCCACCTCTTTGGAGCTTGGAGGTGGAGTCCATAACACATCAATGGGTAGAGTTCATTTAGTGTATAATTTTCCCTCAACACCTATTTTATTGTTATTACAAAATTATTTTGCTTATTAGACCAAGAAATAAATCAATATTATAGCATGTAACAATTTTAAAGTATTACAAAACTTGGGAGTCTTATTACACAGACCAAATAACTTTCCACTGCAATTTACTTTACTCTCAATATTTTCTTTATTGAGTCTAATACTTGTTCTAATAATTTGTTTCGAATCACTTGAGCTGTGACTATACAAATACTATAAAGCTCAATTTATGGAAAATGAAAAACATATACATTGTTGAAAATGCCAACTACAGCATTTAAAAATAGAGTCCATACCAATCATGTAAATGAGATTGTTAGAACATATATTACTTTGTCAAAGTTAATGATCCTGTGTATAAAGTGCCTTTATAAGATAATTACAAACTTTTACTAAATAATGATAATAGTTAAAATTCTATAGACTACATATGGTTGAATATCCTGATTCATGGCTATGAAATATAAAAATTATTTAGAGCATTATTTTCTTATTTCTTTCAGAACTATGTAAACTTAGGATTTGAAGCTTCATGTTTCAAATTAGATGTGAAGAAATATTTGAACAAATGGAAAAAACAGAAAAAAAAAACCATGAAGGAAAATAAATAAATAAATATGTGTGTCTCTATATAGATATATATGCATATAAGTGTGTATATACATATGTCTATGTCTATATATAGAGATCCACACATATATACATATATGTCTATATTATATAGGTATAGATACACATATGTTAATTACTAGTATATTGAAATATATACAGCTATATATTTTAGAAAATAAACATTTTAGAATATATGAATTGTGCCAATATAGAAATGTTAAGCTTTTTTCTTACAGGACAAAAAATGAAAAATAAAGAAAAAATATGGTCATATATACAGTTGCAGAGGTAGTTGGGGCCATGGGATGGTAAAATAAGTGAAGGGAGTATAAGATACAGATCTCCATTTATAAAATAAGTCATAGTAATATAATGTACAGCACAGTAATTATAGTTAATAATATACTATATAGCATATTTGAAAGTTAAGAAAGTAAATATTAAAAGTGCCCATTATAAAAATTGTAATTGTAGAGTGACAGATAGTAACTAAAAGTATTATGATCAGTTTTAATACAGTTATCCAATTATTATGTTGTAAACTGAAATCATTACCTCATTATGCTAAATTAATATAAGTAAATTAATGAATAAATGTATAAATAAAGCCCATGCCTTAATATAATAGCATAGATTCCAAATATACCTCTGAGAACCTATGGTTATTTGGCCATGACGCTTTATCATATAAACAGTCTTCACTTAGGATATGACCAAATGTTCAGGAATACATAAAAATTTCCCATTCATGGAAATAAAACAAATATTTTTACTTTCTCTTGAATTGTTCTTTGCCACAACTATATTAATGCTCTAAGGGGATACTCAAAATGATACGAATATAGTAATTTTTGCTTATTTTATTTTTTAAAGATTTATTTATTTATACATACAAGAGCTGGTGTACAAGTCAAAGGCGCGGGAGGTGAGAGGATTCACCAGAGATAGCGTGGGGAGTATAACAGGCAGATGGACTGAAATACACTACTGACACTGCTGAGGGGAGCAGTGGGCAAGGCAAGAGGTCTGCTGTGACATTTGGGTCCCCTCCCTAGCTGGGGATCGAACTCAGTGTACTGTGCTGTGGATGCTTCATAGTGTGGTGCTTAACCTGCTGCACCACCAGGGAGGGCAGCTTATTTTATTGCTAAGTCATTTTTTATTTTGACTCTTCCCTTGGGCAATTCTGTCTGGCCTAAGTTTAGATATTGCAAAGCATTCTATAAATTTATTTTGGATTTTTACCATTTCATTCCAGGGATGCCTTCCAAGTCACCCAAAGTTCAATTTCTACTTTGTTTTCATTGAAGTGAATCAGGGGTCTGAAAAATAATCTTGCTAATAGTACCAAGTTTCTGTTAACATAAGGGTCTTTTTGTGAAACCTAGATCTTAACACTCACTTTTACAATTATTCAAAGGATAAAAACATACATCATGACTAGATAAATATTATCTGGAATCCAAATCATTTTTAGCCCAATGTCATGAGAAATATTTTTCTATTTCCTACATCAAGTTGTGAGGTTTGAACAATGGATGCAGAAAAACTTTACAATGTAGCTCTTTTATTTGGGCATTTTTCTTTTCAAAATTCTTAAAATTAATGAATAGAAATGTTTTGTATACTTACCTTTATCCAACTGGGCCCATAAATACTGTGCTCATTAAAAAATATTTTAAGCAAATTGTGTTGTAAAATTAAAAATATTTGGGGAATGGAGACTTCGGTTTATATTTCTGGCAATAAATATTCCTGTTCTGGATTATTCTATTGTCAAGTTAGTTTTCCTGGGAACTGTGTTTATCAGTGTATTCATTTGGTAAGCTTAGAAAATTCTTCTTAATTTCTTCCTTAAAATAAATTATTTTTCATTATAAAATATGGAAAAGTGGAAATTATATATGTAAAACCAACCAAACAAAAATGTCTCCAAATCTTTTCATAATTGGGAGACTAAGGGTGTAATAAAGTCTCATGGGAAAAGTTGCTATAAGAAGCAACTAGAAATTTAAAAGATCAGATACATATAGATGATCACACAGTCAATCAAGATAGATATAAATTTATTTTGAATACTTAATAGAAACAAAGTTATGATTCTATTTGTTAAATTTATAGAGATTAGTTTTTATTTCCACATAATTACACAGTTAGCATAGTAATATTTAGAATTTTACTATAATTGAATAAAATTCTAAAGTTAAAAATATGTGTCTATAAGATGTCATTACTTCAATTAAATTTTCTTGAATTTAATTTAAAATAAGCACTTTATCATAGAAACAGAGTATAAAGTAAAAATGGAAGTGCATCACTGTAATAAAGACTCTAATCTGTGAAAGCCTTATAATTGTGTCTCCTAATTAGTGGAAAAGTTTTTTTTTTTTTTTTTTTTTGTTAAATTACTAACCATCTGGGGCCTCCCTGGTGGTGCAGTGGGTTAAGCAATGCACTATGAAGCAAACTGTGGCAATGTAGCACTAGTTCGATCCCTGCCACTGGCCAGGTGCAGCAGACCTCTCCTGCCTCACCCACTGCTCCCCTCAGCAGTGTGTTTCAGTCTACCTGTTCTTCTCCCCACTCTGTCTGGTGAATCCTCTCACCTCCTCGACTCTGGCCTGTACCCCAGCTCTTGTATGCATAAATAAAGAAATCTTTAAAAAAAATTACTAGCCAGGTATATTATTGAGAGTGGAATTAGTTTAGTAATACAATAATATTAAATTGTGTGTGGTCATTATTTGGAATACTTATGGTTTCCTAATCTGTGAATTAATAGTGAGTCTCTGAAAATATCTTGGTCTTAGATTTAATTAACACCTGAACTACAAGTGACTGTACAGTAGTACACAGTGTGAAATCGAATTTTTAATGTAAAGGCTAATGACTTAATTAGCTATATTTAAATGTTTAATTCAAATAAATACTCAACCAGTTAACTTTAAAGTTCAGCCATTTGTATCCCCTTTACTTTTTGACTGTAGAGTTCTTTTTCCTGATGACATTTGATAAGTGGGACAGCACATAGGATTGAGGAGAGGAAAGAGTAATTTGACAATATTATTGTATGTTAAGGTAAAGAATGTGAATGTTAAAATAGACTGTGGAACTTAATATATACGTATTTTATATATATATATATATTTATAGATATAAGAATTGGGGTGTAGATCAGAGTGTGGGAGGTGAGAAGCTTCACTAGAGTCAGAGTGGGGAGCAGACCAGGCAGATCTACTGAAATACACTGCTGAGGGGAGCAGCTGGTGAGACAGGAAAGGTGTGCTGTGCCATGTGGGTTAATTCCCTGGTCCAGGATCGAACTCACACCGCAGTAACGGCACTAGTTTGATAACACTGAAAGTTTCACCCCTGTGCCATCAAGGAGACCCCCAATAAATACAATTTTCATAATGATAAAGTACTAAAGTTCATGTAAACTTTTATATCCAAGATTATACCACTTATATTTTCTTTGAAATACCTTTCTTTGTGTGTGTGTGTGGGGGGGTTATATATTATCTGAAAACTAAATACTTCACAGATTTTTAAAACTCAGATTTCCATAAACATATTTACCATTGCTGTTTGTTTTAGTGTCTTCGTTCATTTCTGCCATTTGTGTTTTTGAATTCTAAACGATATATTTTGTTTCAAAACTGTCAAAACTGAAATTGTATATTGGATTGGATCCACATTAATTAGCTTTATCTGCTTCTACCCACTCTATTTTTTTTTTTTTAATCTATAAACCCTTCTTACATTTCTGGCTTAAATGCAGTTTGTTCATCAGCATTAAACATGTCAACTATGATGCTACACTCAAAAAACAAAACAGTAGGATTATTCAGAGAAAACAAGCACTTGACTTCTTTTCAAAAATGTCCTCAATTATTTCTCAATTCAAAAGAGGAAATTGAAGTCATACTTCTGTTCCTAAAACATGGAAGCAGAATTTTAGAAAAGCCACAGACTTGAATCAGTCACAATGCTTGTATGAGATAATATGAATAAGCTTTAAATAAAACTCAACACTTAAGTACAAGCTTCAATTAAGACTTGAGAGTTAAATTCACTGTGTGATAAGAGACTGAATTCAGAAACTTAAGTATAGCCAAAGGCAAGACATAAGTTAATTTTTCCTCTTGTAGTTCAGCGCACATCTTAAATCTTGAAAATTATCAATTACTGTATAGTTATGAAGATCAGAGAATTATAACCATTCTCGGATTTTTATATAACCACCAGTATGAGTTACTTAAGATTGTCAAAGTGTCTCATAAAAAAGAATGCTAGTTGAAGTTCCATCTATAATGAATCTTTCCATTACAACTTCAAATATATACAGTCATCACTGAAGAAATGTGAATTAAAAAATTTGTTTCTTTCTTAATGATTTTTTTTGTTACTCCAATTCCTCATAAGTAAACAAGTACGAGTCTACTGCCTTTCTTTAAAATTTCAGTTAGCTTTTGAACTGTACTAATGCTGCCACTGCTTAATATTTATCTTCTTATAAATTACAAGTGTTCTCTCTTCTGCCTTGCTCCAGAGGGCAGTTCTTGTTTTGTCCTTTCAGCGAATTCCCTCTTTGGTTAGCCATGATTGCTAGTAGTTTTCTTCAGTGCTGGGTGGTAGAAGACAAAGAGTCACAGAGGTGGGACTGAGAGTAGATATATAAGAAGTCTGGAAGAGTGTACTTGTGACAAGGCTGGGGAGCTCTGCTTTATGAGTTCAGAGACGACCGATCAAGTCTAGCTTTTGTCTTCACAATCTTGTGGGGTATGGATTTTGCCCATCTTCTCAAGAGCTTTCGTTACTGTCACATCCGGTTTCAAATTGGCAGAAAAAGACAATCAGAGATGTGTAATATCATTTCAAAGATTTTACATAGGAATTGCACAATTATTTCTATTCACATTTTATTTGAGAAAAATTTAGTCACAAGATTCTGTTGAGTTTCAAATTTGCTGACTGTGGCCTTTCTCCCACCTAAGGCCTCTGTGCCTATGTGTGCTGGGCCCCTCTGTGTACCTATGTTTGTGTGAAAGATTCAGACCAGGAGCTCCTGCAGGACTGCCTCGGGACAATGACCCACATCATAGACAGCCGGGGATGCCTAGGTAGCCCATGACTGATTGTGGGGTCAGAGTCCAAGGTGGTCTAGGACTAGCCCCAAATTATTACAAGCACCTGCACGCAAGTACTCCCTGCATGCAAGGTCAACATGTCCTTCCCTGTTCCCTATAGATTATCACCTTTGATCCCTTTGAAGTCCTGTTCCCCAGAAGATGAAGACCCTTTGTCTCCCTGGACCTTGCTTTCCCTACCATTGTCATGTGATCAGTCATGTTTGTGTATTATTGCCAATAAAGAGCAAGAGGGCAGCAGTGTCTTACCTTGCAAAGCTGCTCTGTACGTAACTTGTATTTTACTGTGTCCTAGTGAAGGTGCTGGCACATCTGTGGCTACCAGAACTGACCATGGGTACCACTAAAACTTGAGATGGCCATTTCCATTACTGAAATTAAAATGGGGAGAACAGGTATTAGAAGATAGTTCATATTATATGCTAAAAATTGGTTGTCTCTGAGTTTTCTCTGTTACTCGATGGGGCATGGCATCTTGATTAGAAATAGCTCCTTGGCAATAGCTAACAGCATTATATAAGTAATACTGGACTTTGTTAGAATTATGTAGCTGTGATGAAACCCTGCTTTGCCCTTTTACTTCGTGTTCACCTATAAACTGAGTATTTCAATAACATCCCATCCAAAACAGCAAATATCCACTAAAATGATTTAGAGACAAATGTAGAAACCTGTCCTTATCCCCACCCATTCTCCTAGTGTCATCAGAAAAAAACACAATCTGGGAAAGTTGAGTATCTTTTCAGATACTTTATCATGCATTCCATATAATCTTCATTCAGTACTTTATATTTCAGTGCAAATAATTTCATAATAAATACATTTGTGCTATTTAAAATTTTTATTTTTCAATTAGATGCTTGTAATTTTTGTTTTATGTTCTACCAGGAAAATGGGGGTAGATAGCTGCCAAAATAGATGTGCACAGACTGAAATTTATGCTAACATCAGTTACCTGAGTCAGTATATAAACCAAAACAGCACAGAGAAAAGGCACTGACAAATCATAGCACATAGCACTCATGCTTCACATGCCAATTACTGAGCCAGTATAATCAATAAATATAGAGCACCACGTAGCGACATGTGGTAGCATTCATCATTCTGTATAATCTCTTGTAGTGTGATAAATGCACATTTTGTATAAAATTGATACTAGTATTTCCCCCTTTTTTAATCCAAAAGAGTAAATGTGATAAATTACATATCGTATTTGAGTCCATGTGATTTCTTAAGAGGTACAAGCTTGTAAACACTCTGTTATTTTAGAACTATAGCCCCACGTATTTTCTGGTCCTTGCATTTTTAAATTTAAACAGATATAAGATATAATCATTTAAATGAGAATCCATATTCTCATGTTTTGGTTGATATTTCCCAACAAGAATATACACAGCTACATTTGTTTAAATTATTTTTGGAAGTTGTTTGAGCCTTCATCGTTGACAAGTATATTTTTTAAATAGCAAATTCCATGTACAAATATATTTTGTTTTCCAATTTGTCCCAGTGGGGGAAAATATACAGTTTAAATGAAGAATTATTTATTTCATCAAGATTTGTTATAATTTAAAAAAAGTTATCAAGGCCAGAAAATAGGGAATTGCATTTGCATAAAAATTATTTTCCTAAATGATCATTTTACATTATAATATGCAAATCATTTGAGAGTAGTATGAATAAAACCCAATTACTAATTATTTAAGTATACCCTTAAAGTGCATAGTTTATCTTTTTATTTATTCTCCTATTTCATGAAGAATATTTCCATATCAAGTAAACATACTCAGTAGTAGTATTGCGTATTTAATGTTAATCAGTTCTAAATTTAAAACACATCTTGAATGTAGAATATTCTGTTTACTGGTGGGTTAGTGGCCATAAAGCTGAAGAAATCAGCTCATGTAAGTTAACTTAATTGTAACTCACAAACATTATTCTCTGTGCCAAGTTCATAATTGAGATAGTTCATTCTCCAGGATGTGCAAGAGCAGCTGTGGGATATAATCTAGAGGAGGCATCTTTGCAGATTTCTTTGTTGCCTTGCTTGGTTTTGTGTATGTGTATTCTAAACCTGCCCCGCACCCCGGCCTTTGGTATGCCCTCCTGTCAGGATTCCAATCACAAGTATGATGTTTTCATTTCACCTTTTGTATTAATCCTAAAATCACTGTTTTAAAACTTTGAATCTATGGGCATGCTATTTTCTTCCATTCATAATCATAGAATGCATTTATTTTAACAAGGCAAAGGAATTATATGCTAATAAATAAATGATCTGAATTTTTTGGCTTTAAAAGTACAAATAAATGTACCCATCAATACTGACAGATTGATGAAATTATCACTGAACAGTAGTTCATTTGGTTAAGCTAAAAGTCACCTCAAGTTCTTATTATGTTTATATGTTATCTTTAAACATTATTTTTGTAAGTCTAGCATACAGGCATATGGAGAAGAAAAGGAGCACATTAATACATTTGGACTTCCTTTCCCCTTTAAATAATAGTCAACCTTGGCTTATATTTACATAGTATTTGGTATCAATATACTCTACTTATGAAAAGAACGCATGTTCCAAAGTTTAATATGAAGCAATTGAATTATCATATTCTTGGAAAAAAATTCATGCACTAATTTTTATTTAAATTAAAGATCTTTAGGAGTAATTCTGAATTGTCAAAGATTTTTATGACCTTTCAGTAAAGCAACTCTTGCACCCTTTCAATTGTGACTTCTCTAGTGTTTGTCAATGACTTATAACCTGCTTTGTGATGCTTAGATGTCTTTACTAAACAAGCTAAAACTGTAACTCCAAAAGATGTGCTTCTCATGTTCATTGCAACATTGTTTATAGGAGCCAATGTATGGAAACAACCTCAGTGGCTACTGTTAAATGAATGGATAAAAATTTTGATCTATATATCTGTGTGTATCTCATAGATATGATATATATAAAATATATTACATAAGTACAATTGTATATTATTCAGTCATTTTAAATAACAGCTCTCTTGCCAGTTAGACAACATAGATGAACCTTGAAGGCATTGTGCCAAATAAATCAGACAAAGACAAATACCGTATAAACCGTATTCAGTATGTGGAATAAAATAAGTTCATAGATACAAATAATGGACTTGTGTTTGCCAGAGGCAAGGGTAGGAGTGTGAAACTGATGAATTTCCAGTTGTAAAATAAGTTACATCATGGTGATTATATTAAATAATACTATTTTGCATTTTTGAAAGTTGCAAGAAACTAGCAACTTTATTTTTTTAAGACTTATTTATTTATGCATTCAAGAATGGGGTCCAAGCCAGAGGTAAGGGGGTGACAAAGTTCACCAGACACAGAGAGGGGAGCTAAACACACAGATCTACACTGCTGAGGTACACTGCTGAGGGGAGCAGCAGGCAAGACAGGAGAGGTCAGCTGCACCATGTGGGTGGGTCACCTCCCTGGCTGAGGATCAAACTTATGCTGCAGTGGCTGGTAATAGCTTGATAGTGCTGAGACTATGATGTGATACCAGGGAGGCCGAGACTAGCAACTTTAAATAGCAAACTCTAAAAAACTTTTAAGGGGAAACTTAAAAGGTCTCATTGTAAGAAAAAGATCTGTAACTATGCATGATAACAAATGTTGACATGACACACTGTAAGAGATCATTTAACAATATATACAAATATTGCTGTATACCTGAAACTAATATGCTATTGGCCATTTTCACCTCAATGAAAAAAAGTCACTAGTATTCTCCCACCAGAAATTAATAAGGCCTCATTTTCCACATATTTTTAAGATTTTTTGGCATTTCTTTTTGTTCACTTTATAGTTGAACTAACTTGCTTTTGAATCTGAATCGAATCTGAATTTCTGCTTCTATATATTCTTTTTCCTTTTCATTTGTAAATTAGTAAATTTTCTTCTCAAATGTAAATTAGATATACATCTTTTAATCCATTCATTGGAAAAGCAGAATAGGGGCATAACCAAGATGATGAAGTCCAAGAGTAACTTGATAGGACTGGATCACATCCTGGTGACTGGCGGGAGGAGGGGGCATGTTTAGCTGTGCCAGGAAGAGGAGACAGGTGGGTACCAGAGTAGGTTGCTGGGTAGAATTGGTGGGGATTTCCACCAGTGGGAGAACCTCACAATCTGCTTTTCATGTTCAAAATTCTCTGTTATGGTGCCTCACTGATGGTATAAGGGGTTGAGTGCTGCACTGTGGAGCTTCCACAGCCACTGCAGTGTGAATTCAATACTGGGTCAGGGAGGTGACCCACATGTGGCAGCAGACCTCTCCTGTCCCACCTGCTGCTCCCCTCAGCAGTGTATTTCAGTAGATCAGTCTGTTCTGTTCGGCACTCTGTATCTGGTTAATCCTCTCACCCCCCACACCTCTGGCCTAGACCCCAGTTCTTGTGTGCATAAATAAATAAAATCTTAAAAAAATGGTCTGTTAAAAGTGCAAGAATGTTCAGAATGTTCAACAACAAAAATACACAGTATTGACCTTAAAATAGGACTAAAATAGTTTAGAGAACTGAAAATAGGCACTAGCTGCACTAAATATTTAGTCTGAATACTAAATATTTAGTTTCATAGATCCTGAAAATGGTCATTTAGGTCACTGAACTAAGATTCATCTAGATTTTACTAACTACACCCTCCCCTACAGGAAGCAATGTTCTTTTCTTATCTTGAATGCTTTTGTCCATGAACTATGGGACACTGAAGCTCAGTCTTCTGTCAATGTATTGCCAGTTCAAATTGCACATTTCTGTACTTTGAATGGAGAAGAGCTGAGGAATTTGCCTCTTTCATGCTAGGCTGCATTATGGTCGAGACTTTTCCTTAGAAAATAAGTAAGACTTAAGCCTGTTATCACTGAGTTTATTGAAACAAATATAGCCATAGCTTCAGGCAAAAGTCTATACAAATCAGTTTGATAAACCTAATTACCACTTTTATAACACCTTTGGGCCACTTTGAAATGGAGTCCAAGCACCATGCAGTGAATGGCTGACTTTTCCCAAAGGGCACTGAGACACTGATTTAATTGAACTTTTTCCAAACAAAGAGCAGTTACAATTTTTCTTAGTCTCCTAAAATATAGAGAAAAACTGAATTTAAACCTGTCCACACAGTCTTTCAACTCTTTTACAACTTTAATTCCTTATATTAGCATTTTCAGTAACATTATCTAAAAATTACCTCACACTTTCTTTTATCTGAACCTTATTAAGTTGCAGGATAAGTTAGCACATAAAGTGTCTGATGTGAGGACATCCCCTGCTCTCACACAGAAGCATTGCTGCATAAATTACTGTCTGGTTCATTTTGTCAGCTGTTCCAGTGCCTGACCAAGTCATCACCTACTCACCACTGCAGCCTTTCAATATCTCATCAGTTTCAGATTAGTTTTGGTAAACAAATCTTGTACACTTGTGTATGTGTTATTTTGGCAACCAAAACAACTTAGAATCATTTTTGTAGTTTATCACAACATGATTCCAGAATCCAAATGGGTATCCTGTTGTTATTTAATATTCAATCCTTCACCAAACTTAAACATTTATAATTATTCACATGGGCTATATCTCTTTTCACATATATGCATATTTTTATTTTTAATGTAATATTACAGTTTGATATCTAGAAAATTATGTAACATATAATATGCACTAAATTTTCATAATCTGAATATCTGAAAATACACTTATTTAATCAGCCCACAGATGAAAAGACATTTAGAACACACCGGAAGCTCATTTTTATGAACCTTTATATCTTTTTACTGCCCCCCAAGTGTGACCTGGTTTCATATGCTATAAACCTGTTTTAAACTCTACACTGGAGTCATTGCATACAGATTTTTATGCATGCCTGCCTTGCCCAACATTGTATTTACACATCCATCCATGTTGTCACTTATACTTTTTCTCTCAGGTTTAAATTCTTATTTCTGTATTTTTGTTTAAAATACACAGATTTAAAAATATTTATCCTAACTCTATTTTCACCAACCTGACTTTTGGAATTACTGAAGATTTCTCATCTCCTTGTTCTAAGGTGTCTTTTGTGATATAGTCCTTGTCATTTCTCTTATCACCTCTGTTTTCAGTCAAAGAAGAGTCCTTGATCATTGAAAATAAGCCTAAAATATCAAAGTGTGTATTGTTCCTAATAGTATGGTTAGCATTGTTCCTAATACTGTACTCTATTCTTCCCAGCTTTATATTTTTGTGTGTATTGTAGATAAGCCACTTTGTAGATAATGGAAGATAGAGTGCTGAAATAAGACCGCCAAATACCTCTTGCTTCACTATGCTGTGAATGGTGGACCAGTTATTTGTATTATATCTTTTTTCACTTTCTGGATTCTAGATATAGATATCTATATAGACAAAATAATGACACCATCTTCAAAAGAAAAGTATACACCAGCACTAAACCAAGGACTAGACAAATGTTGATAATGGCTTTCTCCCATGAATTGTTAAATTCTATGCATAATAAATGAATTCCAATATAGTCCATATTTCTTTGGGGATTTTCTCCTAGCTACTGTTTGCCATTTTTGGACCAAAACAGTTATTCAGCCAAATGGCCTCTGTCAGTTTTGATGTCATGATTGATGGTGTTACATGCATATCAAAGAATATGAAAGCATTTATCATTGGCATATGAGATGCTGGGAGGAACAAGGCAAGTTCCTAGGTAAGTCAGAAAATGACTTGAATGGGAAGGAGAGGAGACCATCTTTGAGTTTTGTGATAGTTAAGAGGTAGGCTGAGTAATGATCCCAATACCGAATGTTGAACTTGTGAGATTTCAGCCTTCTTTATCAAAGTAAAGCATGCCCAGATATTCTAATCTGCATGCCCTGAATTGGGACAGAAGAGAAAGAAATAGAAGTAATGGACTTGAGAACTATGAACAGTCAAACGTCAAAAATTGGAGTTCAATTCTATTTTAGTAAATGTCTCAATTTTATCATAAGCCCTCAAGAATTCATTATCATACTACCACTCTTTTCATGTCCCTAATGGAATAGTGATTGTATTGTTTAGTAGACAGATAAGTAATGCTTGACTCTTGTGGTTTTATGATGTCACCCTCTAGTAATGTCAGGGATATCAGGAACATTTTTATACAGAACAGGGGAGTGGGGGTGGGGTGGTGGTGATAATGAAAGCTCTGAATCCATGGTATCAAAGTAACTATTTAGCAATGACACTACTTAGAAAAAGAACACATATGCTTATTTCCTGGTCTCATATTCTTACCATGGTCTGTGTCAAACGATTATCAAGATTATATTACTCTGCAGTTTTAGGGACTAATAGCGTGGGATCAAGTGGCTGGCAAATATCTTCTGAGATTCTTAGTGTGAGCAGTATTTCCTCAAGCCTAAACACCAGATGCCGCCTCTACTGAGGCAGTCCTGCAATCCTCGCGAGGGCCTGGCCGAGCTCCCCGAAGCTGCGCATGCACTGTACTGAACCGTGCTCTCACAGGGCTGGAGCCACTCGAACGACCATGTTGAGGATAGTGATGGAGAGCGACACCGACCGTCTTCTCCTAAGCATCATGGAGCTAGGACCCTGCTGAATCCCAGAAATGCCGGGATTGGAAATCAAGTATTGGGAGGGCCTGTGAAAGCAAATGGAGTGTAAGAAAATATATTTATAACATCAGTTTCATATGCACAGATGGGAATGATTATGTTTTAAGAGGAAAAACTACTGATATTAACATTGAGTAAAAACAAGTGGAAAACAACTACGAAAATGTGAATAAACATTAAACTTTCTATTGAGAATATGAGAATAATTCAAATTACAATTATTAACACATGTTCTTCAATTGTGATCTCAGAATTCTTTAATTGTGAAGGTTTATTCTAATATTTAAAATGGTTGGCAATTTAAAATTTTCATAATTCTTTAGTGTGCTCATGTCATAAACACGATTACTCATATAAATAAAAGAACCAAATATAAAAGTAATAGTGGCATTTTTCCTGTTTTCCCAAGAACTATGTTGGTCAGATTTTGAGTAAAAGAAAAAAGTAACAAGCAGTGACTGAAAAATGAATTGGTATATTTTGTTTTACCTGACAATGTATATTGGGAGAACTTTTGTATCCAGTATATGCTCTCTAAACAAATTCCTTTCAATTTCTTATACCACATTGTTTTGTTTAAGACTTTAAAAGATTGCAGTGTGGCTGTTACATCTTTTGATATTGAAATTATGAAAGAAGAGTAAGATTTTTTTCACCTAAGGTACTTTTCCTTTCTTTAGTCTTTTCATATTTACTTCCCTCCCTCTCTCCTCCTTCCCTCCACCTCTTCTTCCTCCTCCTTCCAGCCTCTCTTTCCTCTCCCCTCTCCATCCCATTTCCCTTTCCCCCTCCCTCTTTCTCTTTTCAGGAAAACAATCCCCAGCAATTTTTTTGCCATCTTACTAACCATAATTGCTGTGAACTTAAGTATTCTTAACTTCAAAGAGAGGCTTCATCTTGGCTGTTTGCCTTCCAGCTTCTGTTACAGAATAAAGCTATGGAGAAAGAGGTTAAAACAGGAGTTGGGGAAGTCAGTTTGTAATCTATTATGGATCTTATATCAGTCTTAGTTGCATGACCAAATACCTAACTCCTGTGTTGAGGGTATACAGACAAGGGAAAAAAGTGAAGACACTGAAGCTGAAGTGTTACCATCACAAAATATCAGTAAACGTTCAGTTGCTCTGTTTATACCTTGGAAGTTTGTTTGGATGATGGCAATCAGTGCTGTCACTGATGACCAAAAACCACTCTCTTAATTAAATACATGATTTCCATGGTGGAAACTTTGGGGCACAATATGCTTGGCAAATGCCCGCTGTCAGTCCTTTTGACATTCTGATGAAAGTCATACTTGCCTACAAAAATGCATAAGTTCTCTTGATCAGTTTCGTGCTGTTGTTAAACATGAAAATCCAAAGCTCATTGGTAGAATCTCAGTGCATATAAAAGCCTCATTCCAAATTAAGTTTTCTTAAACATTTAGTGGGATTGGAACAAATAGTCTGAGGAAACACTGGTGAAAATCCTCTGTCCCTTCTGTGGTCCAGCACCTTGAAGTTCTGGACTGAGTTAATATCTTTACTTAAAAGAAATCTCAGATCAATTTGACTTTTTTTTTTTCCATTTTGACACTATAACGCCTCTGTCCATTACAAATGAAATTCTTCTGTGTTCCCTTAATCCATTCACCTTCCCATTACATCAAATATCTAAGTGATATCTCTAAGAAAAATGACCCATGTAGCCTTTTTTTTTAACTTTAAAAAAATAGAATGTAAAAGGAAGGAAGATGAAACACTATAATACTATCACAGGAGATCAAGAAGAGTGAGTTTCTGGAACTTTTCAGATCTATTCATTGGTGCCCATACCCTGGCCAAGAATTATACTTTTTGTATCCCTAGGTTTCTAATTGTTTTTATTATAAACTAGTATTGAATTTAGTCTGGCATCTGTTTAGATAATCCTATGATCTTGATGTTTAATCTTTTGTGCTAATGCTATGTGGTACTGACATTAATATATTTTCTAATTTTTTTAAAAACAGAAAAGGTAAAAATGCATTGAGATTTAAATATGTTACATTGCTATTTCATCTATCAAAGTAACATACATAATATACATGTTTTATACAAGCTTTATGTCCTGAGTTTCCACTCAAATTAGAATTTGGAGGTCAAAAATCTGTGTACTCCTCTATTTCTACTTTTCCTGACTTTTGTTAAATGCAGTTGCTCACCAGAAACTATTTTTTACTTTATAGTTCAATCATTAATGCATTTATTCCTAAATGATATATTTTTTTATTGTGCCTGTTTATCAGTTTTACAAATGGAATCTATCTAGTAAGTAAAACTCATAATGACCTTTTTTTCACACTATTTTGTGCTTTTTAAGTAACAATTACTCGTGTGCATTCATCTTCCCTTATAGTTAATAGTTATTCATACTCTGGTTACTAAACATTTTTTTCTAGCTATTTGCTATTATAAGCAATACAATACATGCTTATATACATTCTTGTGCATACCTCTTGTACAAAAATTTCTGCTAAATTTCTTCATCAACATGTGATAGCTGGTGCTTGGAGCATGTGTGTTTTCATCTTGAAAAATAATACAAAATATTTTTCAGGTTGCATTTATAATTATGCAATCCCATTAGAAAAATATGTATTTTCTTTGTTTACTATCTATGTCAACAGTTTGTTTATGAATTCCTCATCTTTTACAAGTTTAAGGGAAAAACTTCTATCTCAATGTTTTCAAAATTTACATTTCCCCCAGTGCTATAAGACTTACCATATTGCCAGTCATATTTCCTTTTCTGCACCAATTTCTCTATTCAGGTAATATTTTCCTGAATATCGATTTTCTCTTACTAGTATTCAGTTTTTGTATATTTTGAATATTACTGTTTCATACTTATGCTTTTCAAATTTATTTCAAGTACTGGTTTTACCTTCACACTGTCAAAGGAAATTACCGACTTCAAAACAATCAAGAGTATTGGTAATTATCTTTGTGATGTTTTTATGTTGTGTTTACAGAAATCCTTTCTTTATAAAATTATAATCATGAAGATAATTTATATTCTCCTGATTTTAGTATTAAGCTTTTAGTTTATCTTGAATTGAAATTTTTGTTTAGTTTATCTGAAATTGAATTTTGAGTTAGGTCTTAATTTCACTTTCCTCTCCTTTGGATAGCTAAGCCATTGTTCAGAACAATTATTTTAAGGGGTTGCAATATTATCATTGTTATATAGCAAGGTTCATTTATCTGTTATTACTCTCTGGAGTTTCCATAATGACTATATTTTATCTATAAATTACTGAGTTAACACCACAATTTATATTCCGTAGTTTTAAAGTAAGTATTTTAGTATATTTTTTTCATACTGACCTCTTTATTTAAATTTATAGTCATATTTTTGGAAAAAAGTTATAAGCAGATTTGGATTTTCGCTAAAGAATGATTGGGAAAATTAACATATTTACATTATTGGACTATCCTTGGCAAAATGTTTGGCTAACTTTTGTTGACTTTCACACAAGGTGGCGTATACAACCCACACACTGTAATGAAATGGGAGTCTTATGGGTCATGGTAATTTCATAAAGCTTGTTTCTGTTGCTTCTTTTCATTTTAATCAAAATCTTGCAAGAACAATGTACATATCTGAACATATGTTGTTGTCAAGTTGTTGTAGATTGAGAAAAATCTCTCTATTGCTGCTTGTTGCCTATAACCTATATTGATGGAGTTCGGAGATTTAGAACCTTTGGATCCTTATCACAGGATCCAACAGTTAGAAGTTGTGACTCTGGAGTGTGTCTTAAGAAAAGACAAATATTTGGTCCCAAATACTTCTAGATACATTATGAGTTTCTTGTCCTGTACTGGGAGCTAACACAGAGGGAGTAAGCTTGTGAAGGGGCACAAGTTTCCCCTAGGCTCTTTTATAATAAGCACAATCAAGTTCAGGGCCAGAGAGGGGTGAGCAGAGAATAACGATTGTTCCACAGGCACAAACCCCTCAGGCACAAAAACTACATGTAGATATGGTCTGTTGTTTGTACATAGAAGTAACCAGAACCAAGCAGAATATATAGTTAGATTTTTATGAGTTTAAATTACCAAATATTGTATTGTTAAAGCAAGAAAGGAAAAGTCTGAATTGCAAACAAAATTGTTCAGCAATTAGTGCAGAAATGGGAAGCGGGCCATGCAGGCCGCATATCACCCACTGGACCCACAACCTCTTTCCGGATCACTATTTCAACAGTTCTAGAGAATTCTTAGATATGCTCCTTTTAAATACTATTTTTTTCCCATAGTCTTTCTCTTTTAGGGACTATGATAAGTCCAAGTTATATCTTCTCATTCTGTCTCCCATGCCCTAAGGTATCTTTTGGCTCTGTCTGTATTGACAGTCTTATGTGCATCTTTTTCAGTTGGTGACATAAAACTTAACTTCTAGTGATGTATGTATTGCCAGTGTGTCTAACTGCTCTAAGTTTTTGTTTTTAAGAGTTTTAATCTTTTTTTTTCCTCCCACATGAACATGTAAAATAGTATTCCTATAGTTGACACATCTCACAGGTCATTTTATAGTCTTTTAATCCTTGTTCATTTTTGTGATTCCTTCCTTTATTTCATATGTATTTTATACCCTATATCTAATTGAAACATTTCTATTTCCTCATCTTGTAATTTAATTTGTAAGTTTACATTGCCAGTAAATGCCAATATTGCTGTAGAATGATGTGAAACAAAATTACTTAGTAAGATTCATCAAGAATGACTTGTGATAACCTTAAATACAGAAAGCAAGCTCATCAGTAATTGAGTTAAGATAGAGATGGGATAATAGATTATTAATAATTGATTAAATATTTAAAAGCAATGCTATCTAGGATCATTTCTAGTTCATTGTCTGAACAGAGGAGTAAAGGGAAGTGTTATTTATCAAAATAGGTAATAAAAGAGAAGAACAAGTTCTTGATGAAATATAGTTTTGGTTTGAGTCTGAGGTCATTATGTGCATTCAGGAATGATGTCCAGTATTTAAATATATATACTATATTTATATTACATATATAAATACAATTTAGCTTATAGTAAGATGAACGATATGGGAGTTCTTGATTTTTAAGTTTTTCTATGGACTTCTTTGGAGAGTAATAAAATCCAAAAATGGAATGGGGCAGAGTCATGAGTAAGCCAGTACTTATGGAACAGACAATCTTTAGGGAGAGAAACCTACAGAAAAATCACAATCATATGATTATTTTTCTTCCTGTTTGTAGTGCACTTGTATTTTGTTTTCATATGATCTAAAAACAACTATATTAAATGTATATAAATATTTTAGCCAAAATAATGGATATTTTTTCAAGTTGCCAAATTTTTATTTACTTCTATAGAATTAGTATGCTGAAAATATTTTACTCTGCCTTTTACTCTGCATTGGTCCACTGCAAATAATTTTCCTAACAAAAAGCAAAGCCTGTCCTATGACTCTGGGCATTGAAAACGATAAGAATTTCTTAATAGTCTCAGTTCTGATTATCACCTGCTTTATCATTACTGTCCCTTCTCCATTATTCATCTTAAGTATGCTCATATTCTTATTTATAGTATTTATTATTGCTATTATGTTTGCATTCCTCATCTTTGATAAAAATCCAATTGTCTTTTGTTTTTCTCTTCTTTTCTAACATGCTTTATACATTATAATTCTCTTTGTTCCCAATTCAGAAACTACATGATTTGTTGTCTCTTAGCAACAGACTACAGAAGCTACCAGATGTATTTATATATGTGCTTCATTTCTGAAGAGAAGTAGACAAACTGCATATTTCAAGGAGTTCCTCAAAGTACTTTCTATAGTCAACAAGATTATTTCAGTTACTAAATAAAATTGTTTAATGCATTTTGCTTTAGCTTGCTTTTTGAGAATCCAAAATAATCAGACTTATTACAGAAAATCAGAATGAGGGTTAAAACCACCCATCCACCAAAACTAAACATGAACTCAGAGTAATCAGAAGACAAATTTAGCAAGACTTAATTTAACTGAAGCGTGAACTGAACTCCAAATTTAAGACAAACATAAATGATCTTTTTTCAAAAGAACAGTCCATCATTAAAGTCATCTCTGGGAATGTAGGAAAATACTTGCAAGTTTTCTATTTTTCCTGATCCCTTTTGGTAAAACTGATAAACACAAATTCACTTTAAGTAGAAAATTTTCTAATTAGAAAAGATAAACCTATAATTCTAAACTGTAAAGCTAACTGAGCAATCCTGTTACTATTTTTACATGATCAGAACTGCTTTAGCTTGGAAGCTCTAATGGAAAAAGAGCAGGTGCTTGAGTCAGCTGTTGTTTTCATTTCCTGTAGTTACTCTAATAGGTCAACACGAATTTAACGTTTTAAAGCAACACAGCTTTTCTCTATTATAGTCTGAGGCCAAGGTTCATGGGGCTAAAATTAAGGTGTCAGTAGGTTTCATTCCTTGGAAGTCTCTGAGTGGAGAATTGATTACTCATCAGCTGTTCTTGACTTGTAGTCCTTTCCTCCACCTTGGAATCACATTTCTCCAATGTCAGCATCTGTCATCACATTGCTTTGTTGTATGGTTCTACCCACCCTGGGTCTCTCTCATAGGGCCGGGCTAATCTCCCATCTCAAGTTCTTTAATTCAGTCACATCTGCAAAATCCCTTTTGCCATTAAGAGTGACATTCCCCACATTCAGAGATCAAGGCGTGGGTGTATTTGATGGACTGTTATCCAGGCTCCCACAGTTGACTTGTCCTCTACCTCTATTGAATGACTCCTCCCTCCAAAGGATTTTTTTCCATAGACAATACTTCCTTTTCCTTTGTGTTCCTTTTTATGTGTTTGATACCATGATGGGGTGCTAGCCTACTGAGACTTGCTTTTCTAATTGCTGAAAAATTGCATATTTGGTACTGTACTTTGAACTTTCACAGATGTTTACTTTGGGGTCCAATTGTTGTTTACATGTTAATAATTGCTACATATGAAAACCCAGATAAAGAACATTTTAGGCACAAAGACGAGTATGATAAAACAAAACAAAATGTTGTAGCGTAGATAGCCTGACAGCTTTGAGGAAGTTTTAAAAAAATAAATTTAAAAAATGGGGCCTAGAGTAAAGTTACCAGATGAAGTATAGGCCATCTAGTTAGAATTGCATTACAGATTAAAAAGCACTTTTATAACTATAAGTATATACCAACTGTTGCATGACATATACTTTAAAAGTGTTTATTTTAAATCTGAAATTTATTTTTAAAAGTCTCATTTATGTATACAAGAGCTGGGCTGTGGGCCAGAGGTGTGGGGGTGAGAGGGCTCACCAGGAACAGAATGAGGAGAGCAGGAGGGTTGACTGAAATACACTGCTGAGGGGTGCAGTGAGCCCTTCAGATCTCTGCTGTACCATGAGGGTTAACTCCCTTGCCAGGGATCGAACTCCTGCTGCACTGGCTGCAAACAGCTCCATAGTGCTGAGAATTAACCTATTGTGCCAGCAGGCCCTCTGAAATTTCAATTTAATTGCAGACCTGTGTCATAGTGCTCTTCCTTCTCCTCATTTTTCTATTTTGACCCTCTTCTTTTCCCTACCTTGTCCTCTTTCTCCCTCTTGTTTCTTCTTTCTCCTTTTTATCCTCCTTTCCCTTCTACTCCTCTTTTTTTGTTGTTGTCGTTAAATCTGGCATCCCTGGACTAGCTTGTGCTAAGTAAGGAGGTGTGAGGTTGATGAGGTTAGAGAAGGAATCAGAATTATATCATGCAGCTACCACAAGGCCAGCAGGGAAAGTTCATATTTTCTATTGCAATTGAAAGTCTTTGGAAGGTTTTAAGCATTCAAGTGATAAATATATTCTGATTATGTCCCAAGATAATCACACTGATGTCTTCATAAGGGGTGTGTTTGGAAGCAGGGACACAGCAGAGTAGCTGTACAACTGGTCTCTGGTAATGATAACTAGAATTTGGGAGGTCCAAGAGTAGAGCACAGTGCCATTCAATTGAGGGACAAGTGTTCAAATTCCATGGGAACATGGTAGTAGTCATTGGGAAGATAACTGTATAACCTAGATTAAATAAAGTGAACAGAAGTTTGGACAAAGCTCCCAATTTGTATTTGAGTGTTTGGCAATGGGAAGGAATTTCTTTCCTATGAATGTTTCTCTCTAATAAAGACTAACAATAGGAGGAAGTAAGTTTCCATATCTGTGTTGTGTATTGTTGTGGATGAGTTAGAAGTGTTTTAGGTTCTCCTGTAAGAGGACTGAGCCTCTTTTGCATATTATAAAGCTGCCAGTAATGTATTCATGAGTTCAAAAGAAGATTTCTAGGAATCAAGTTTCAACTTTAGCACCATTTGGAATAAAAATTCAATTTTTACCTAATTTTAATAGTTTTTTTTTCATTAAATAGATTTTACTAGCAAACGTATTAATTCTTCCTTTAAAATTGTATACTTAATGGAATTCAAATTTAAATTGATAGTCTGTGATAGTATGATTACAGAAAGCAGTCAATTGTCTGTCCTAAAAATGTTACAGTTTCAAATGTATTCTTGTTGTTAAAAAAAAAAAAAAGAAATTCTTCAGGTTTTCTACCTGTCACTACTTAGTATGCCAGCCCTATCTGTTGCATAGATGATTCAATGTTTTATACATTAAATCAAACAGATTTAATAACCAAGGGTTATTTCATTTTCTTTCTGTCATTCTGTTTTCTCTCCAGTTATTTCCACCGCTAAATTAAATACAAAGTTAAATGAAAAGCTTTAAGTATGAATTTTTAAAAATTTATTTATTTATGCATACAAGAGCTGGGGTACAGGTCAGAGGCACCGGAGATGAGAGGATTCACCAGACAGAGCAGGGAGCAGAACAGGCAAATGGACTGAAATCCACTGCTGAGGGGAGCAGTGGCCGAGGCAGGAGAGGTCTGCTTCACCATGTGAGTCCCCTCCCTGGCCTGGGATTGGCGCAGATGCTTCACAGTATGGCACTCAACCTCTTGCGCCACCAGGGAGGCCCTCTAAGTATGAATTTAACAAAACATTAGTATTCAATAAGCAATTATGTTTATAAATAGAATAATGCTGCAAAGACTGATAAATATTTGATGAATATTTGCAAAAAGAATCATTAATATAATTCAAATTTAGTATAAGATAATTTCATTGTCACTACATAAGAGTATGACCAGATAAAAATTATATATAACTGTTCATTAGGTAATTAATGCTATTTGAAAGGAAATATGAAAATCAAATATTTCATATGCCACAAGCAAATGAAGAATTAAATAACTATGATGCCTAGACTATTCATCTTGCTCCTCAAAATCTCAATTTAAAAATTTCCTTGAGGAAATAAGGTTACCTGGAGTTAGGAAATATACTAATACATTGTTTTTTAGTTAAGTAGTATTTATTATATTTACATATATAACACATGTTTGGAATTATGTGTGAAGTTACCTGGCTAATAAGATTTTTAAAACTCATGATTATTTTCCGGAAGAATTGTGACATTTCAAAGTAGTCTCAGAATGTGTCACTGCACAGTCTGTTTCACCAGTATTTTCTTTTGTCATTTAAAATATTCTAATAGGGGCCTCCTTGGAGGCACAGGGGTTGAGCACTGCACTGTGAAAAATCCCTTGCACAGCAGCATGAGTTTGATCACCTGTCAGGAAGGGGACCTACATGGCACAGCAGACCTCTCCTGCTTCACCAGCTTCTCCCCTCAGCAGTGTATTTCATTCCATCTGCCTGTTCTGCTCCCCACTCTGTCGCTGGTGAACCCTCTTACCTCCTGCACCTCTAGTCTGTACCTCTGCTCTTGTATGCATTAAATAATAAAATAAAAATGAAATTTAAAATATTCTAATAAAAAGTATGAAATTAATAAGAAAATATGTTATGACTTGATAATGCATTTATTTAAGAATATCTCAAATATTTTTAAAATGAAAATCCTTTGTAAGTACAATAAGATGTATTCTTTTCTGTTTCATTGTGAAGCGACATCTTATTGTCACTTTTGAATCTCGTGAGTATTACAGAAAATGATATGTATCCTACGTCCTCTGTGATAAAAGTTTATGTGACATTTTTGTGTTTAATTAAAAGTAACAGTGTATAAATTAAAATGAACTAAATTTACATTAAAAATAAAACTAATTGAATGGGTCCCTTACAATCATAGACTAGTGATATAATGTCTAATACAATAAGTCTCATCAACTATACTCTAATTTATTTATATATACAAGAGCTGGGGTGCAGGCCGGTGGCACGGGGGTGGGGTGAGAGGATCCACCAGAGACAGAGTGGGGAGCAGAATAGGAAGATCCACTGAAAAACACTGCTGAGGGGAGCAACAGTCGAGGCAGGAGAGGTCTGTTGCGCCATGTGGGTCAGCTCCCAGACCTGGGATCGAACTTGTACTCAGTGGCTGCAAATAGCTTCATAGTTCTGTAACATAACCCCTTGCGCCACTAGAGAGGCCCAATGCTACCAATAAAATCTTAATAAGTATTTTTCTTTTAAAAATAAGGTCACCTTTTTTCTTCTTAAAATAAATTTTATTGAATAATGACATAGATATGACATTGGAAACATTTCCCTAATTTAAAATTTAACTAATTGTTGATAATTTGTTTTATTCCTAATGATTTGGTTTTTATTTTTAACTCACTATTATGATTTAAGGGATTTATACACCATTTTATCCCGGGAAATTGTATGATTACGTACATATTTTATTAATTTATGACAGCATATGTCAAATGTTCAGATTAATATTAAAATATATTTTATTTCTAATGCCGGGACTTAATTACAATTATTTTAACAGAAAACAGATTATGAGTACATCAGGTTCTTTGATATTATGCTTATTCATATGCGATTTCTGTTACTACTCAATAAGATTGTTAAAATCTGATGTGTGAAAGTTAGAAAAATGGTAGCACCCTTTAAAAAAGTCTTGTAACCCAGGAGTTTTTCAGGATCCATCTAATCAGTTAGTGAGAAAGCAGTGTAAGAGTAAAGCATCATATTTCTTTTAGTTCTTTATGCAACTTTACCTATATCTCTGTGACCACAAGTCAAGACCTTCTATTCCACCTAATCGTATTTTAACATCTGCCAATTTAGACTATATTAATTTTATTTAAAACCATGGTCTCTAAAATATTAGATCCATACTCTGAAAATCTATTTTATATCTTTCACCTGTGAGTCTCATAGCAGAGTAGCTAATAATTGTTCTTATTTTACAAATGACAAATATGAAAATTAGAAAAATGAAGAAATTCAGCTAGTAATAGTTAATACTAGAAATTCAGTGCAGATCTTTTCACCAAGTTTATTAACTTTATATTTATTATTTTTATAATTAAAAGGGCTACAGAATCTAATGGCTATTGGATACAGAACAAATTGCTGTTCCACCTTAAAAACCATTAATATTTTCAAAATCTCCTAATAATATGATTTTGGAATGCTCCTCCAGTTTCCTAATATTTATAGATTTCTTTCATAACTTTATAATATTATAAAAGGATTTCTCTGTGTTAAAGATTCAGTTGACATTTTAAAGGGTTGGTAAGGAGGTGGATTTAGCCTCTGAGACTTGTTAATAGCACACCAACCAACAATTCCCCTATATCCAGCAAGACTGCCAATAAACAAGATGATTTATTAAGATCTATGAATTCAACAGAAAGTAAAGAGCAGAGCATCTGTCTCTTATATGCAATCAGCATGTTGTATGTTATTGGTTAAAATAAAGTAATGAAGCACACCAATCGATCTGAATACATGTTATTAAAGTCTACTCTGGGTTAATTAATACCATTGATTTCTTGAGCATAAAATATACTGGTCAAAAGAAAGTGTGCTTTTTCAGTAACTTTTAAACATGTAGATAAAAAATAAAGAGACTTTAAAAGTCTACTGACAACAGATACACATATAGAGTTAATGGACTGTGGTCCCCACAATCTGTCAATTGTCACATAGCTGCTATCTAGTGATAAAATCAATGCAAGTGCTTTCAAATACATAGCCCTGCTTCATGGAGAACTCTAACCTCAATATGTCATCACACAGGTATTTAAACATCAAGCAAGATGTAGAAAAACTTCAAGTGGTTTTGAACTTGTAAAGCTTGACAAAAGATTTATATATTTTACAGATTTGTTTTCTTCCTAACTCAGTACACAATTTCAGAATATATCAATCCATCAAGCTTCCTTCTTCAAATAGTTGTGAATAAATTGCAGCCAGGAATTTTGCTACATGTTACATTGGCTAGTTAAATAAATGTCCTGGCTTAAAAGAAGATAGGAAAAGATGTATAACCACCACAGTATAGAGCTAAGCTTCCTATCCACTATTTATTGTCAAGATATATAATTTTCAGTTTAAAATTAAAGTCATCTTAAAATGTTTCTCTTTAAATACTGTGATTTTCTGCATCATCTCTCCTCAAAAGCAGTGATCTAAAAGTTATAGATGGTCTAGAATGAATTTAAATTGAAATCTGATGTATATAGTGTGGAGAAGTTTTAGTTCTAAAATAATCCGTTTTCCTTTGATATGCTAGGGATAAGAATTGTATAAATCTCACTATAATTTCTAGTATTGCAAATGCCATTGCTATTTGAAAAGTTTTTGGTCCTCTGGTCATAAAATTGGAAGGTAATTGGTTTATCTCCATGCTCCTGGAGTTAAGATATTATTTCATCAGGATTCATGGTTAAAAGTTGTAAATTATTTTGTAATTTATTTAATATCAATTCAAAATAAAATGAATGCAGATTCACAAAATATGCAAGAACAAGAACAACACAACAGTTGATTATGATGAGGACATCCACTATTTTTCATGACTATAATTTTCTATGTGCTTTATTTTTTTTAAAGATTTATTTATTTATGCATACAAGCACTGGGGTACAGGCCAGAGGTTTGGGGGGTGAGAGGATTCACCACAGAGAGTGGGGAGCAGAACAGGCAGATCAATGGAAGTACACTGCTGAGGGGAGCAGCGGGCACAACAGGAGGGGTCTGCCGCGCCATGTGGGGCCCCTCCCTGGCCGGCAGCAGGGATCGAACTTGTGCTGCTGTGGCTGCGGTTTGCTTCATAGTGCGTTTCTTAACCCACTGCGCCACCAGGGAGGCCCCATCTATGTGCTTTAATATGGTATCTTAATCATATCAAAATATTAATATATACACTAATGTTGAGTTTGCGAACACTGTAAAGAAGACTTTATTTGGCAAGTCTGATCAGTTCTCCTATCTAGACAACTTAATCTCCTAGACATGCATAATTCCGACAGGTTAATTTACTGGATAAATGGATAGTATAATTTCTATTTTATTAAAAAAAGAGGGATAAATAGAATATTGGTTCTTTAACCTGTTTTCACTTATTTTGTTATATTGTCTGAGAAAATGCTAACTAGACATTTTTACTTATTTTTTGGGGGGTGGAAATCATCTACAATAGGAAGCATGTCACTCTGTTGGACATAAATTCTCATAATTAATGACTAGACAGAATGTTCATTTTAGTCGGTTGGAATTGATAGAAGGATCAATAAAAGAAAAAAAATGTAGGTGATATGTATTATCGGTATTTCCAAAAATTTTATGTATAGAACCTTTTTGATATAAAGATAACAGAAATAAGATGGAGTGTTAAAAGGAAATTAACTTAGAATCTATGAATCCCATTTAACAACATTATACTATCTGCCCTGTGGTACTGATATAAAATTAAACTATGAAAACATTCGCAGAAATATAACAAAACAACTAGACATCTTCTAGACAGAAATGAGTATGCCATTTATTAAAAATGTAGGCTAAAATATAGGATATCAAAAAGGACATCATAATTTCTAAAATTAGAAAATATGTATTTTTCTTAGTGATTTACACATTTTAAAATTTTTCTATTTAAATTTATTGTTTTAGAGAATTCATATGACTTCTTTCCAAATTTTATAAACATGGCATTAAGTTTAATATACTACCTATTCTACTGCAGCTAAAAGTACATAGGCAAATTAAAAGTTTTTCCTATTTTAAATATTTAAGTAAAATACTATCATATAAATTTGCTTTGGAATAAAATCTATTTACCCAAGTTAGGTAAAATTTTTATAAGTGGACTTTGAATGTTATCTTGATTTTATTGAATTTTGAATTTAAGCTTATATTTCTTATAACAATTATGATACAAATGGAATAAAATATAAACCTGTGATTTGTTTGCAATGCTTTAATCATTATGCTGGAGTAAACTGTATCACTCTACTAACATCCTGTTGGCTCTACAATTAATTAATATTCAGTTTCCAGTTTCCAAATGTTAAGATTATGGCACTTGTCACTCCCATCCTCATGAAAAAACAAAAGTCATCAATGCTGTTAGATCCCCCAGTTAATTAAGATTTCAGGGCAAACCATTGCTATAAAAGCTGGAAGGAAAGGTCAATGAAAAAGAATTTTCATGGGACCTCCCTGGTGGCACAAGGGGTTAAGTCTCAGACTATCAAATTATCACCAGTCGCTGCAATGTGAGTTACACCCCTGACTGGGGAGCTGACCCACGTGGTGCAGCAGACCTCTCCTGCCTCACCCGCTGCTCCCCTCAGCAGTGTTTTTCAGTAGATCCACCTGTTCTGTTCCCCATTCTGTCTCTGGTGAATCCTCTCCCCTCCCATACCTCTGGCCTACACCCCAGTTCTTGTATACATAAATAAATAAAAATAAATCTTAAAAAAAATTACTGTTTACCAGGGACAGAAGCAGCCACTGGAGCTAGCTGTAGTAACAGTTAATGGACAATTGACAAACTCCAGAGACTAACACAGACTAACTTAAGATATAAAAGTTCAGGAAGACCAATCTCAGGGATTGTCTACTCTTTTGTAGTTTTCCCTCTTGGGGAAATTTTACTTTCACAGTAAAGATCAGAGAAAAATCCCCTCCTGTTCCCAACAAGGGAAGGGGAAATAAAACCATTGTGAAATATGCTGAGAATATTCTGTTCTCCTTCATAAAGGCATGCCCACAAGGGGAATAATTTTACCAGATTTTAACTAATGTGAGTTTCACCAGCATGACCAATGTGGAGGATGGGAAGTACCCAACACCAGCCCCTCCAACCTTCCTGTCTCATCTATGAGATTACAAAAAAGAGAGACTGAAGAACACTGAGGGTCAACTCGGAGTCATGGGCTTAGTAAAGGACATAAAGGACATAGACCAAACCTGAAGGCAAACCCAAGACAACAGTGGAGTCAAAATAAAAACAAAAAGAAAGAAAGAAAAAAAAAAAAAACCCAGCAGAACAAATTTTAACCTCCTAGAGCAAACAGTAAATACAGTGTCAGTGTCGTTCCTAGCCAAAGAAGTTTGCTTTTGAAAATTCATGACAGAATGAAGTGGATCATTAGGATCTGTGCCAAGTGTTTGTGTGTGCACGTGTGTATTCTATTAACAAATAAATGCTTTATAACAAATGCATAACTTCATTTAGAAAAACAGTGATTTGTAGCACCAGTTCATGCCATTTTCAAGTGATTGACATTCCATAGATGTCCTAGTTCTAATCATGAATTACATATGGTCTTACTTTGTCTACTTCAAGGCAATTACTCCTTTATTCAAGCAAGTGATTAGCAAGAGAATGGGCTCTGCTGTGGACTGAATGTTTTTTGTAACAGCATGTCACACTTCTGGCTCCACTCTCAGCTGTCCCAGCTGTGGTTCCAGTGGGTCCCAGTGTGGTGTGGCCCACACCTTGGTGGCTTCCCCTCAGGCTGCACAGGCAGCAGTCTTTGATAGCTCCGCAAGGTGCCCAAATCATCAATGAACAGAGTGCAGGGACTGCGGGGTGATGTCTGCCTGTAAATATTTTAAAGGATGGGGCTACTGAGTACACTATCCCCAGTGGAACTCAGGCAGAGCATCTAGCCAGCCACGTTTAAAGCTTAATGTCCTTTGCTCCATTAGGTTTCAGTTTTACCTGGGAACTAATCACTCCTTTCTTCTTCCCTGTTTCTATGTTTCGGGAAAGAAATATGTTCCCACTGCCTGGTTTCTCTTTATGCTTTAAGGCACATAACTTGTTGGGTTTCACAGTAAAAGCTACATAGCAGTTTGCCTTAGGATGCTTCATACTTTTTCTTTTACCCATATCTGATTTAGGAGAGACTTTGAGTTTTAAACTTTTAGTTGGTGCTGGAATGAGTAAACACTCTGTGGCTTTTGTGGTAGAATGAATGCATTTTTGCATGGGGAAAGTACATGATTTAAGGGAGCTGGAGCAGAATTCTAGACACTGAAGGGTTTTGTCCCCCCAAAATTCCTATGTTGAAACTTATTCCCCAATGTGATGGTATTTGAAGGTATGACCTTTGGGAGGTGATCAGGTTGTGAAGGCAGAGTCCTCACTAATGAGATTTGGCCCTTATAAAGGAGGCCCCAAAGAGCTCCCCTCCTCTTCTGTCACCAGGAAAGGATGATAGATGGTTTCTGAACAGGAAGCAGGACATTCAATCTACTGGGCTTCATCTTGGGCTTCCTGGCATCCAGTCCTTTGAGAAGTCAATGTTTGCGTCTTCAACCACTGGGTATAGGACAGTTTTGTTATAACAGCCCAAACAGATTAAGACATTCTTCTGAATAATTCACTTAAAAGCAACACAGAATATTGGCTCTTCCTCTCTCCCCCAGGCTCCAAACAAGCCCATGCTGCCATTAATGAAAAAGCAAGTGGAAGAATACAAGTAAGTCCCATATAGGAATTGAAAATGCAAATTGTGGGCACTTTGGAACATAACCTCGTTGACATTAATCTATTATCAGCTTAGACAGATTTAGGTCTCCCCTTTCCGTTAGAATACTTGTCCTCTTAGCTTCCCTCTTTACCTCTGAATTTTTTACTCTCTCCTTTGAGCTGTTTGATTGGCTCCTTTTTCTGCTCTCTTCACTGCCTGGAAATATTAAGAGAAAAATAAACTGTGTACTTAAAATCTGCTCATGTGGTTCAGTTCTAAAGCAAGTCTGTAATAAGACATTACTTTTTTAGAGGTGGATAACTTTATTTAGATGTTTGGACAGAAACATAGTAAGGAAATAAGATATCCTGTTGTGAGGGGAACAATGAGGAATGTTTTAAGTGGAAACATTTTCTTATCAACTACCCTGACTGAAAGAAAAACTCACAAAATTTAATAATAGTTTTAATGTAGCTGGGTTATATTAAGAAAAACACTTTTGAAAATTATCTAAATTATCTTTGACCACTAAAAAGTTAGAAAACAAGTTATAAATCATAAAAGTCAGCATTATTGGATCTCTAAGAAATTGCATGAAATCAAGGTTACATATATTAAACATAAGGCATATCCATAACTTATTTATTATAAACCATACATTTCTATTTGTTCATGTCAGTGAAATATAGATGAGATGGTGAAATTAATTATTTATGAATCATAGCCTATTGAATGCTAATGTTCTAGTTATTGATTTTTCCATAATTTTTTTTCTTCAATTTCTGGAGAACATGTCCTTCAATTCCAGTTAGGCTTTAGTATTACATTCTGTAAATATATATTTGTGTTTTGGATATCCTCATTTATTATACCCTTTACAAATAAACCTTGATCACTGATTCTAACCATGAACTTTGAACCCCGACAACTTGTTATTCTTCTTCTTCTTTTTTTTTTTTTTTAGGAATAGCTTATCAGTTTAAAAATTTAATACTTAAGTCTATGAAAATCAACACTTTCTCTGATTTTTTAGATACTTCAACAAGCTGAGTGAGTGGTAACTAGCATATCACATGCTGGTATTGGTCTGTACATTGATGAGGATTTGGTTCTGGTAATGTTTACTCAGTGTCAGAACAACTCTGTCTATTAAAAATCTTAAAGTATAAATATATAATTGTGAAGACAAAGTCACTACAGTGATGGAGAAAATTACAGGGGCAGTGAGGGTGCTGTAATCTTGGACTAGAGAAGATTGCAGGATGAAAATCTTGAGTGTTTGAGAACACTTTTCCCTTTGAGGTGATTCATGGTTCACGTAGCAAAAGCAGTGGCAGTAGGCTGAGAAGCTGAGCAGAGATTTTTATAGGCTCACGGGACTTTGAGGACACACTTGAAATGAATACCTTGTAAATTTTCCACACTATTAACTGGAACTGTGAGAGGTCCCAGGCAGAATGAAGGAAGAAGCATAAATAGCACAGAAACAAAGAGTAAAGCTTGGCTTCACATCCTCTTAGTCTCCAACTGGGAAAAGGGAGATGGATTGTTATGATACAAAGAATAGCTGTCTGCCCCAGGAAATCTTCTCTGAAGGAAGATGACACACAGAACCTCAAATTCTCTATGTTTTATATAATTTAAGTCAATAATATGGTAAGAAACAAGCAATTATAGAAGAAAATAAAACTTTTACAAAGGACAATTCAAAAATAAAGTGATGGGAGATACTTTAAAAGGAATTTTCAGACATGAACAGTAACATTACAATCATGATAAGTAAATCCAAGGATATAAAAGAAAATAAACATCAGCATAGTTTATAAAGAGGATCAAATAGAGATTCTAACAACAACAACATCTAATAGATTATGAGTGCAATATATTTAATAGCAGATAAACGACAATAGATGTGAAAATATTCTGCATGAAGAATAGAGTGAGGCAACTGTAGAGAAAATGCAGAAGAACTCATACACTCACAAAGAAATGAAAAGACTAACACAAATGTAATTACTCTTGCACAAAAGAAGAATTTGAATATGACAGAACAAATCATTGAAGAAATAATAAAGACATTTCCAAAAGGTGTAATGGAAATCACGTTACTTATTTAGTAGGTTACATAAAGAATGTCACATCTAAGTTTACAACAGAAAAAAATGTTGAGAATTGAACTTAAGTAGGTCTCAAAAACTTCTATACTGCTATTTTTTATGTTTTTCCTATGTGATATCTTTATTCCCACATCTGTATTATCACTATCTTTTTTAATTTTTAAAATTTAATTTAGGGCACCCCCTGGTAGCACAAGGGTTTAAGCTCTGCACTATGAAGCATCTGCAGCCACTGCAGCATGAGTTTGAGCCCTAGCCAGGGAGGAGGTGACCCACATGGTGCAGCAGACCTCTCCTGTATCACCCGCTGCACCCTTCAGCAGTATTTCAGTCCATCTGCCTGTGCTGTTCCCTACTCTGTCTTTGGTGAATCTTCCTACCCCCTACATCTCTGGCCTATACCCCAATTCTTGTATGCATAAATCAATGAATCTTTAAAAAATTATATATATAACTTAGATTTTCTTAAGAAATTTCAATGTGCATTCTAGCTTTATCATAGAAATCCATTAACTAACTTTTTTACCATTTCACCTTACTGAAGATAAAGTCCTAAAGAGTATATTTTCACTGATTGTGGCCTGCTATCTTTACTGCTTATTGACCTTTATTTTATTTCTTCATGTATTTCCATTCCATTACCTAGATTTTTAAATCAAATACATCATGTGACATTAATTAATGCCAATACTTTATGGTAGTTAAATAAAGCCATATTATGGCCCACTTGAAAACTGGAAAACAAACTATGGAAAACTTTTATCTGAATAGTTTCATTTTGGTTTAAGCAGTGAATTATATTTTAAAGACATTAAAATGAGAAAAACTAAACATTTATGTGTAAATGATTAGATTTTGTTATTTTCCAATACAACTGCGCTTATAAAAATAGTAAGCTTTGAAACATGATTTGCTGGCCCAGAACTTGTATATCACATCCATGAACATATTTTTAATTACTTTTTCAAAGTTTCTATCTGCCAATGGAATTCATGTAATACCTTTATCTATTTCTATTGACTGTTGCTAGTTCCCTGCTCAGTACCTTCTTGGGCTGAGGTAATGTTGCTGCTGTTTGGATGTCTTCTGGGGACTTCCATTGAAGCTAGCCTGCTCGCACTGGCTTCTCCAGTCTGATTTGCAGATTCTTGTGTTTCTCACTAGGGACTTATGGAGTCTCTTTTGAGCACCTAGAAACCCAGTAATTTCTTTGTGCCTACCCTCTCAGTCTCAGGCTGTGAAAACACAACTGAGTATCCATCCAAAGAATGAAGTTTCCTCTGTACGGATTTTTAAAGTTATGGCCATGTGCCCATAAAACTGCTAGTATATGTGGCCAGCCATGAGCCATCATTTATCATCCATTTCTCTAGAGCATAAAATTATATGACTCAAAGTTTCCACCCTTTCTCAACTGCACTCAATTCCTTGTATAACATACATTAATAATATACTTGAAGTGATCTATTAAAATTCTTCAAGCATAGGTTTCCTATACAGTAAAATAGCTTATTACAGAAATTTGTGTGTTTATCATAAGAATTAAATTAGATAATTAATATTAGTCCCTGGTACTTATAAATAACAAAAATAAGTAAAGCTAATAACCCCTATTGTTTACATTATTTTATATGTCTTTATTGTTATTTGTGTTTTATTTCTGACACAGAAAATATACCTATTAAGAATGTTTCAGAAGCTATTTGGTTGGGAGAAGAGGAACTTTGTGATGACTTCCAGTCTTTCCTTAAACAATATGCTATTTAAATCCATACTTAAAAGGAGATATTTTATTTAATTTCATAATAGCATTTTTCTTTTTCTACCTTCATTTCCTTTTGATACACTATAAGTTTAACTTCAGAAACTTGGATTCTTTTTAAATTAAAGGATGTTAGCTTCTCTTTAACTTCTAGAATGTCTATATTAACATGATTAATATTGTAATGTCTTAGGCAAACATCATCATTCTCTTTTCCATTCACTCTAAAATGTATTAATTTACAGTGACCAAAAAGTGACTGCACATTATCATTCTTTTTTACTATTTTCCAGTAGAATGGAAACTGTATTGAGTAACCTTCCATAGTATAAGCTTTTCAAACCCTTACTAAGTGTAACTGCCTAATTAATTCCATAAAATATAGCAATGTACTTTACAACTAAAGAACTTGCCAGTACCAGGTCTAACACTAAATAAAAATCATGAGGGCAATATAGAGTAATTCACATAGTCAAGAAGACCTTCAATCAAAATACATGTAAATTAGCTGTTATAAATATGCTCACATAAATAAAACTATTTCCTCTTGGTTGGACAACTTAATTCAAATCTGTACTTCTATGTCAAAATCATATTCTCTCACAAATATGAGTTATGAGTAATCCAGTAGACTCTGTCTTAGAATTTGGAAATAGTCTACTTGTTTAAGTGAAAAAACTTTACTGAAGATCAAACAATGCATATAGTGTATTAATTGATCTTTATAAATAAACAAGCTTTAAATTAAAGTAATTCTCAGTCTGGAATATCATTCTGTAGAATTATGGATATTCTCTGAATATCCAGGGGGTTTCCCTGGTGGCAAAGGGGTTAAGGCTCAGCACTATCACCATGATGCCCTGCCTGAGGTATGGCCTGAGTTCGATTTGCAGCCAAGATACTGACCCACATGGCACAGCAGACCTCTCCTGTCTCACCCGCTGCTCCCTTCAGCAGTGTTTTTCAGTCGATCGGCCTGTTCTGCTCCCCACTCTGTTTTTAGTGAATCCTCTCATGCCCCCCCACACCTCTGCCTTATACCCCAGCCTTGTATGTGTTAATAAATAAATTTTAAAAATAAGAAATACTCAAAATAAATTCAAATTAGATAATACAGATCTGACACATACAAACTGCATTTGTGAGACAATTACATTTTCATTCAGTATCATAAAAACATCTAATTGTGTTTCAGAAGCATTAAAGTGCTTAGTCTTTTATAGATTCTATCACTATAAACACACATACATATAATGTACAACATATACTTTTATTAAATTTACATATTGATATATACATTATCCATTATGTATCTAATTCTATATGTACATTAAATATATATGATATGATTTATATAGAGAGATATTCATCTCATGCTGTATTATATACATGCATATTGGGTGCATACATTAGCAACAATAAATACATTTATCAGGGCTCCCTGGTGGTGCAAGGGGTTAAGCACCACTCTGTGGGGCTTTCACAGCCACTGCAGCTCAAGTTCCATTCCCCACCAGGGAGGGGGCCTACATGGTGCAGCAGACCTCTCCTGCCTCTCTTGCTGCTCCCCTCAGCAGTGTATTTCAGTCTATCTTACTGTTCTGCTCCCCACTCTTTCTCTGGTGAATCCTCTCACCACCCACATATCTGACCTGTACCCCAGCTCCTGTATGCATAAATAAATAAAATCTTAAAAAATGCATTTATCTTTATCATATATATGCATAGAGAGGAGGAGGGAGAGAAATGAATAGCTTTTGATAGAAGTAAATACAAATTATTTTCCCATAGTTATAGCATTAGAGATGGTTATGATCTAATAGAGGCTACACTTCATTATGATTTTATGAATCAATAATTTAGCATAAAATACATGTCTTTGGATATCATTACTATTGTTTAAGAAACAGTCAGTGAAAGAACTTGAAGAGTTATCAGTATCCTTCCAAAAGAGAATCTAAATAAATCAGTAGGCAAAAAGTAGTTCTTCAAGGTCTAGATTATTCCCATGATCTTTAATTTTTTTTTCTGAGCATAAGATAGTAGAAAGGAATAATAATCATCTTTAATGGGCCTATGTTTTATGAAAATCATAACAAAATAAAATGTGTGGTAAAATCTAAATCAGTATTTACAAAACATTTTGTAGAAAATGTTAATATATGAATTAGTAGCTTATTAGCCATCTTGAACATTATCCATATCCAAACCTTACATTACATTTGGAACTGAATTTGGTAAAAGGATGTACCTAAAAAAAATTATGTATGAATTACACTCATTGATATATGGCTTCAAGATAATAAATTGCAACATAGTTTATTTTTATACCATCACTCAAAATTAAGTATACATGGACCATAATAGTGTGAAAAATACAGACCCTCACCTAGTTCAAAATTGTATATTTCTTGATGACTGTCAATGTTTATCAAGTCTTCAATACCCTGCTCTCCATGGACAGCATTAGTAGCAAGCTTACCTTTCCTGTTAGCTAGTTCTCAATCTCATATTTGAACAAATGACAATAGATAAAGTTATGTATTGCATGTTTGTTATAAGCCGGGTCTGTGCTAAGCTTTCTACAGAATATTGAATTGAATTTGTACAACACTCCATGTGGTCTTACACACTGTGATTCTTCTCCTTTTGCAGATGAAAACATTGCATGTGTTTCAGATATAATTCAAATGTTCAAATGTATATTCATATGTAAAAATATACCTAAATGTCCAATAATGATATGAGAATGACAGTGGTTTGAGCTAGTATCATTGGATATGGGGCCTCCCTGTTGGCGCAGCGTGTCTGAGCATGGCACTGTGAAGCATTCGTGGTACAGAAGCGAGAGTTTGATCCCACATAGCGCAGCAGACCTCTCCTGCCCCGCATTGCTCCCCTCAGCAGTGCATTTCAGTCTATCTGCTTGCTCTGCTTCCCACTCTGTCTCTGGTGAATCCTCTCACCTCCGGTGCCTCTGCCCTGTACCCCAGCTCTGTATGCATAAATAAATAAAACGTAAAAATAAATGATTGGCTATGATATATACTAGCAAAAATATTATACCATGTAAGCTTATAACAAGCTCAACTTACTCAGCTATTTTTTATTATTTTTTTTAAAGATTTATTTATGCATACAAGCACTGGGGTACAGGTCAAAGGTGTGGGGCGAGGGTGAGAGGATTCACCACAGAGAGCTGGGAGCAGAACAGGCAGATCATTCACCACAGAGAGCAGGGAGCAGACCAGGCAGATCAACGGAAGTACACTGCTGAGGGGAGCAGCGGGCACAGCAGGAGAGGTCTGCCTCATCATGTGGGTCCCCTCCCTGGCCAGCAGTGGCTGAGGTTTGCTTCATAGTGTGTTGCTCAACCCACTGTGCCACCAGGGAGGCCCCATCAACTCACTCAGCTATTTTAAATAAAAATAGGGAATTTGGAAAACTAAAATTTGCTACATAATTAATGGGAAAGTTGTGAGGCTGAAATTTAAAATGTTTTTACCTTTTATTATCATGTATTTTGCCAATAAAATATTGATAATATAATATTAAATATAAAATGCCTATAAATATATATTAATAAATATATAAATACATATTTGACTATTAAAATAAATATAAAATGCATGATTATATTATTAAATATAAAATAAAATACCAATAATAAATATACTGATTATATGTTTTCTAATAATTTTATGTGATACTGTACAGTCTTTAAAGTATGGAGACCAATATGACAAAATGGACAAAGGGTAATTAAAAGAGAAACAAACTTCCATTTAATAAGCTCTAACGATATAATGTGTAGCCAAATGCTATTGTCAATAATATTCTGACATACCTGAAAATTGCTAAAATATGGAACTAGAAGTTCTGATCAAAATTGTAACTATGAGAGATGTTGTATATTAACTAAACTTATAATGTGCTTTTCTCACAATATATTCAAATGGCAGATCATTAGGTGACACAGCTGAAACTAATATGATGTTGTGTATATTTTAATTAAAATTTAAAGACCGTATACTAAATTTGGAAAATTTCTTAAAGTGTGTTACTATAAATTTGTAAAATCATGTTAAATAGAAAATATTTATGTCTCCCTACATAAGCCTTTCTATTATATAAGCACCAACCTTGTAATGTGTAGTGTGAGTGTGTGTGTATGTTTGTGGAGAGAGCCACAGAGACAGTGACAAATACAACATCAGTGGATTAGAACCAGCACATATCTGCCCTTGCAGAACTTCCATTCTTGTGGGAAAAATAGATACTACTTACAGAGACTAGCATTTAAATATGAACACAAGTTTTCAACTCTTTTGAGTGACTACTAAGAGACACAATTGCCCAATCATATGGTGAGAATATATTTATTTTTCCAAGAAATAGCCAGAATGTCTCTCCCAGCAGTCATAATGTTTGCATTCCTCTCAGCCAAGATAGAGAGTTCTTGTTTAGCCAAATCCTCTACAACAATAATTTTAGTACTGTTTTAGATTAACCATCCTGATAAGTATGTAGTGGTATCTCATTGTTTTAATGTATGATTCTCTAGTGATCTATCATTCATTGTATTTTAAAAACCCGCTTTGGTGCCAGCTCTATTGGAGAATTTAGTGAGAGAACACTCCACTGGAATATTTCTGTTTATTTAAGTGGAAAGAAGTGGATCAGACAACGTGAAAATAAGTAATGTAATGCACTATTGTATATTCTCCTATAGCATACTATCTCAGACTTCATAACATGCTATCACCTAAATAATGATAAATGCTATGAGAAAATATGTCTGGGGTATGGAGTGTAAATGCCAATAGGCTTGTGGGAGATTGTAGTTCAAAATAAAGTGAGTGTGGTAGTGGTGTGGGTTTGGATGGTAGCTGAAGCACTAATAAAATGCTTATACTGTGAAAACTTGGCTTAGATATATGGTATGAAAAAGAGATATATCAAGAGCTAATGACAAATTTATGACATAACTAGATGTACAGTGTTATAGTTACTGAGATGAGGAGGCCTAGATCAAATGGATGGGGAAAAACTGAAATCAGAATCTTCTTTTGCAGTATGTTAAGGTTCTGTAGACTAAAAATTCAGCATAAAGTCACAAAATTGCACATATATTCAATCATTATTTCTTATATAGTCTATCACTATTACTGTGGTAACAAGACTAGAACATATTTTTTACCATAGAAATTCAAATCATTTCACTGCTTGGGAAGAACAGAGGGATAAAGGAATTTAAAATGGTTTCCTTGTCTACTTATTCACATCCCTTGCCAAGAATTGTTTAATATCCAGATGCTTGAGAAGAAAAAATAAAAGAAAAGAAAAAAATCCTCCAGCATATCTGGGACCTGAAGATGCAATAACAAATTTTCTTCTTTGCATTTCAAACTATTTCTCTTATAAAGGCTCATTCACAGTGTTTAAACACAGATGTCTCTTCAATTAAAACTTTCCCTGTACTGTAGTTAGCATAGTTATATATTTTCTGCCCAAATTTAATTCCTCTCTATCTCTGATTTACATTTTAACAAGATCATTCCGGCAGTTGCTGCTGGAGAATGGATTGGATTCTGAGAGTGAATACTCAGAATCACACTTGAGACTGCTGGAGTGTTTGAGACGTAAATATCAGAAAATGGTTCAAGTCCATGATGACACCACAGAGGTAGAGAAAGGCAATACAGCTGATCATTTGGGTGTTGGTGGTAAAGGATGGGACAAAGGAACTGCATGGATGTGAGGGTCTTTATAGACACATCAAATTTAAAGAATCATCACAAAATTGATAATATCTCTCATTTGGTTGCATTTCATATTTCAGAGGATACACAGAAAGACAAGTTGAAAAAAAATACTTGGCTTGAAATATATTTTTCAACAATTACTTCTTTTTGTTTTCATTTATTTCTATAATACATTTTACAGCTACAAATGAACATGGTTCATATATGTCTAGGTTGTTTGTTCATAGCATTTGTACTTCCTTCTTAACAAATTCTCTCTTGAAGAATTAAGAGAATATACACATTCTCTTTCACTTTAGTGTTTGTATTTCTTTTCTGACTTCTCATTTGCTTATGCTAATTTTATGTGGTGTATGATAGTATGAAATATTTTGTCTTCAAATGGTTAACATTTCTCATAACTGTTTATTAATTAATGACAGATTTTAAGGGATCATTGTTTTATAAATATGGGGATATCAAAAAGTTATGTAGGTATGATCCAAATTGCTTTTTGGAGATGAACCCTGATGAATTTTACAAATGAAGTGGTCACACAGTTACTCAAATGTACTCATTTCAGAGGCAGGCATTCCTAATCCATGTTAGTATGTAATTGTAGATTAAAAATAGTTTTAAGAAATTTAAGATTTATATATATTGAAATATATACAACATAAACACATGTTGGAAAAATACTTATGATCAGTTAGTGACACAGTCTTATTTTATCATAGTTTTTTTTTTTTTTAAAGATTTATTTATTTATGCACACAAGCACCGAGGTACAGGCCAGAGGTGTGTGGTGGGGGGGGTGAGAGGATTCACCAGAGAGCGGGGAGCAGAACAGGCAGATCAACGGAAGTACACTGCTGAGGGGTGCAGCGGGCACAGCAGGAGAGGTCTGCCACGCCATGTGGGTCCCCACCCTGGCCGGCAGCAGGGATCGAACTCGTGTTGCAGTGGCTGCGGCTTGCTTCATAGTGCGTTGCTTAACCCACTGCGCCACCAGGGAGGCCCCATAGTTTTGATTGTTCAATAGAAAAAAGTGAACTGAAATATTATTTTCCTCTTCATGTTGCACATATAAAGCCTCACCACATGTCATACTTTGAATCAATATTACCTTTAATTAATTTTAATAAGGACAAGTACAGCATTTAAAATATACTTAAAATAGGGAATCAAGATAGATATTACACAGCACGCAGACATATAAATTCTGGAGCATCACAGCTAAATATGTCCATTCTATATTTAATATTTTGGTTAAAATGTCTAACCATTATAACACTTCAATTTTATTTTTTTTAAAGATTTATTTATTTATGCATATAAGAGCTGGAGTACAGGCCCGAGTCGCGGGAGGTGAGAGGATTCACCAGACAGAGCATGGAGCAGAACAGGCAGACTGACTGAAACACACTGCCGAGGGGAGCAGCGGCACAGAGGAGAGGTCTGCTACGCCATGTGGGTCCCCTCCCTGGCCAGCTGCAGGGATTGAGCTTGGGCTGCAGTGGTTGCAGTTTCCTTCATAGTGCGTTGTTTAACCCGCTGTGCCACCAGGGAGGCCCAACACTTCAATTTTATTTTTTTTTTATTTTTTTTAAAGATTTATTTATTTATGCGTACAAGCACTGGGGTACAGGCCAGAGGTGTGGGGGTGGTGAGAGAATCCACCAGACAGAACAGGACTCAGAACAGGCAGATTGACAGAAACACACTGCTGAAGGTAGCAGCGGGCGAGGCAGGAGAGGTCTGCTACGCTATGTGGGTCCCCTCCCTGGCCGGAGGCAGGGATCGAACTCGTGTTGCAGAGACTGTGATTTGCTTCATAATGCGTTGCTCAACCCACTGCGCCACCAGGGCGAGCCCCAACACTTCAATTTTAAATATCATCTGATTATATTAATAATATACTCAGTCTCTTCAAATGTGAACTTTTTTTGAGGGCAGCTTCAGATGACCTTTATTCTCTTCTCCATTCTGAAAAAAGCAACCAGGGGAGAAAATAAAAATAATACCCATCACTAGGTTTCATTGTATCCCCCCCAACACACACACACACACACACACACACACACACCTGCAAAATCCAGGCAAGAACACATTCTTCCAAGATCCATTCCTCCCTAAATATCTATTCAAAATGGTATCTCTTCACATGTCTAGTGTATGTACATAAGAACATGTTTTCTGTCATATGAATATGTTTGGATGTCCTTCTTTGTGGTCATGAAGTCCTTTCACTTTAGTGTTGTCTAATCTGATTACTCACCTGATTTTCTTTGCTATTTGTTCTTGGTATATTTAGGGAACATTTCTGCTATATGTGAACAAAACTTGCCCTCAAAGGTATAATTAAAAATTACCTATATCCCACTCAATGCCTTTTTATAATCTGTGCAATAATGTACAAACTTTAGAAGTAAAACTTGTTTTGGAATCAACTTCCTTCGAAACTTGAGACTTAATTTTCACATAATCGTCATTTTATTGTTAGTATGTAAATGACTAAGGCAAAATGTGGAGTCTGACACATTTCAATTTTGTTTCTTTCTCATAAGAAACAAACTTAGTAGCTTTATTTTCCAACAATTGCATTAAATATAATTAGTGTTAAATAATATAATTACCAAGTTTTCTTTTCAATCAGACCTTTATAAAGTTGTACAAAAAGAGCTTGTGATTCTGTGTACAATATCTAAACAAGTGTCATTATGACCTAAAAGCTTTGTTCCCTTTATGTACTTTAGTCTGAAACATTTACTGCTACTATTACATTTTGCAATTACAGTGAAGTGAGGCAGAAAATAGCAGTTCAAAAAATGTATTCAAGTAATGAAGTTTGAACCATTAGTTTCAAGGCTGTTGTTATTTTAGTAAATATTTAATCTTCCTAGCAGCATGGGTTCCTAATTGATCTTTAAGTATTATTGTTCCTGGACATTTCTAATCGACTTCTAATTGCTACATTAAGGCAGTTAGCGAATAAAGCATAATGGATGGTGGAGATTTTTACAGTACACTAAATCAAATGAATGTAGTAAAAGTTAGAATTCATTTTTCTTATTGACATTTGAAACACAACACAGTAAGTCTACAGGTATACTCTCCTCTCTTACACTGAAGAATTCTACCAATCCAAAGAAAAGCAATAGATTAATATATTCCACTTAGTCAAATAAAACTTCACTTGCAATAAAATTTAAGATTATTAAAAATATTTTTAAAAGTTATTTTTGGTAATTTCCAGGTTTCTATATATTTTATCTTAAGCTTTTTCTTGTATCACTTATAATCTCTGGATAGACCTTTATTCTCTTGTGATATGTGAGGTGCTGTAAACTAAAGATATGTTACATCTTCACCTATTGCTAATAACAGTTTCATAGACATGTGGAGACAACCGTCTCCTCTTGCAGAGATATGCGTTATCTTCACTGGTTAGCTCTTTACTGTTTTCCACTGTATGGAGTTGCTATAGTTACTAACACTTAAAAAGGTGATACATTGAGTTTACCACTGTTAACCAGAGGGAGTTTATCCATTTCTGTATTGCAGGATTCTCTACTTAGCTTTTCCTGAACACAATACTTCAAGCAATATCATCATGAGCACTGTCACCTTTTCTTTGGAAAAAGCACATTTCATTGGATAAGCATAACTTCCCAGCACTCGTCCTGAAGGTCTCACCTTATGGGCTTGCAAAGTTTTTAGAGGTAAGCACGTTATGAAGTTATACCAAATATACCCATAATTCTGCTTCTTAATGTAATAATCAGAAGGGAGGCATCTTGTTGTGCTTGGTTTTGCCCGAGCTTAAGCATTAATAAGAACTTCATGGCTGGATCCCATCTTCCCACCACAGGAGAAATCTCCCCCTGAAAACAAACACAGTGGTGAAGGACAGGGATTGAAGGCATGGCCGCGAAGCAGGACCCACACTGGTGATTTTATTTGAGCTCCAGATTCTGCACTACTTGACTTCCCCATTTCATAAGTCAATCTTCGACTTCACAATTCATTAAGAAAATATTGTCACATAAGTAAATTATTTAACGAAATAAATTAGTAATGGCGGCTAATTTGTTGGCAGTGATTAATATAGCTTATTAAAGTACCTGTATTATGGATAAAAAGATAATTTTAGTTTTTAGGCAATCCTAAATCCTAATCAAGCAATTACAGAATAGTTAAGTATTGTAGACTGGATTGTTTCTTTTTGCTTCTGTTATACATGTGTTGATGCTAAATGCTCTGATGATATCAGAGAAAATATTAAAATGTAGGAGTATTAAATAAGAACACCCCCCCAAAAAAAGAGAGAAAGCCAAATAATTGTATTTGGCACATAAGAAATGAGAAACAGATTTTATGAAGAATATGTTGTTTTTGAAGATAGTACTCAAGTAGTATGAGAAAGAGTATTAGGCTCCTTCTAGTGTTTAAAGAATTATTTTTATGTATTTTTATTTATGCACACAAGAACTAGGGTACAGGCCAGAGGTGTGGGGGGGGTGAGAGGATTCACCAGAGACAAGAGCGGGGAGAAGAAAAGGCGGATTGACAGAAATACACTGCTGAGAGGAGCAGTGGATGAGACCGGAGAGGTCTGCTGCACCAATCCTGTCACCTCCCTGGCCGGGGATCAAACTCATGCTTCAGTGGCTGGCAATAGCCTACTAGTGCTAATATTTAACCCCTCGTGCTACCAGGAAGGCTCTTCTTCTGGTATTTAAAAAGCAAAAGTTTGTATCAGAGTAAGGCAGGGTAGCTGGAAACTATGGACATTATGACTGAAACCCATTTCATTGTTTCCTCAGCCAAAGCAAAATCCCATTGTAAAGTAGGAGTCACCCATCTGTTCTTGGTATCTATGTTTGTTTTTTTAAATTTTACATATTCATGAGGTCATAAAGTATTTGTTTATCTTTGACAAAGGTACAAATGTCTACTATAAGGCAAATACGTTCTGGGGATGTAATATATAGCATGGCAACTGCAGTTAACAACAAATTGTATAATTTGTAAATTGCCATGAGAGTAGATCATTAAAGTTCTCATCACAGGAAAAAACATGACTGTGAGTTGAGGGATGGTAACAAAACTTATTTTGGTAATAATCATTTCACAGCATATGCATATGTTGAATTATTAGTTATGCATATAAAACTAATGTTTTATGTCAGTTATATCCCAATAAAGCTTGGAAAACAGATCAAGCCATTAGGATGAAACAAAGTGGAGGAGGAAAATGATTATTTCAGTGAAACAGTGGCTAAAATGTTAACAGCCAAGGCAGCGGGCACTTCAGGCAAGAAGTAAGTTGACTGTCAATACCTATTACTTAAGAACAAAATTTCTAAAAACAGGTCTCATTTAAGGATAACAAACCCTAATTTTTGATGATTAAGAACACACAGATTGGAGAATAATGAAAAGGAACAAGTCAGCTACTCCATGAAGTATTGCAGGGCATGGCAAGCTGTCAGACATTAGTTGGCGTGATGGGAGACTGTTTACAAAGAAGAAAACAGAAGGGAAAGAACAGTAGGGATAGAGTGACAGAGAAGAAATGATGTCATCCTCAAAGCCCTGGTAACCAGCTCTGCAACTAAAGTCCTAATTACAATATAACAGAAACATGTATAATGTTGTAGGTCAGTAAAAATGTCACAAAAACACATTAACTCAGTTTCTGCTTTGTGCCCCACCTCAATACCATGCTGACTTTAGTTTACAACACTTAAATGAAAAACCTGTAAGTCATTTCATTCTCTGTCTCTGTCTCTCTTTTGTAACCTATATTTTTGTCAGTCCTCTATTTCTTTTGAAAAGTTGGTAATTACAGGAACATTTAATATCAACACATGAAAGATGGAAATTCAAAAAGAACATATTCAATTGGCTATCTCTAGTTCATAATAGTAGTACTTGAATTAAGATGTAGCTTTGTGCATTCCACTTCCCCAAGACTTAGAAGATAGTGCAGGTATGTTGAAGTGTATAAGATCACTTCCCCTATGAACTGACATGGCTACTAACATATTTGTTAAGCTACAAACATGTGTTAGTGTGTTTTAAGCTCCTGCATTACAATAGGAAATTATTTTAGTATCACATGCTGAATAATAATTTTCTTCTACACAGTTCACAATACTACTAGTATTTATATGGCAGAGAGAATGCTTTTTCAGAAAAAAAGGTAACGGTATTGATTTGCTTCACAATTAGCCTTCACAACTTTAATGTAGATATATGAAAGTATTTGTTAAAGTATTGAATTTTGTATGTAAGTGTTGGGCACCATTTTTGTTTTTACTAGAATGATAACTTTTGTTGATTATTTGCATTACTAATAGTAAATCATATGGTTAAGGCTGTCAGTGTTCATTTTTAAAGTATAGACAGTTGGAAATTAGTTAATCGTTGTTTTCTCTCTCTGTTTGAGATTGGTGAATCTCTCAATCTAATTATATACCAACTTTTTTTATCTGAAGTTATAAATGATAGTTAATTATTAATGTTATTTTCCTTTCGATTTATATTTTGTCACACAAAAGTAGGTAATCAAGTTTCTTGAAATTTGATAATATGTTATTTAAATAAAATATCTTTCTTTGTAATATATTAACTAAATAGATTTTGCTAAACTTCAACTGAGACTCTTATTTCCAGGTCAGAAATTCATTATTATGTTACTGCTAAAGTAGATTATGTTCAATTTAGGGACGCTCTGAATACCACAAATTTGAAATGATGAGTTGGTCATTCCCAATGACTATTGGAGTCAAGATAAATCAAGTTTTCATTGCAATTGCTTATTAAATCTGGTCAGTTTATAAAAGGTAATGTATTTCCTCATTATCATTGTGATAGAGCAGTAGCTACAGACCTGTTTAATTATGAAAAAATGCTGAATAACTAATTAAAGTCACTAAACTTCTTGATTTTTTTCTAATTAATCCTGAGGGAAAGTGGACGGGTCATTTCCAGTGGTCATAAACCATGTGAAGACTCTGAATGCTGCCTTCTGAAGTTTGGCTTTACATCTAAAGATTTGGAAGCCATAGTGTAACCAGAGAGAAACGACTCAATCCAATAATTTATTTTGATAGAACAGGAAGCAGATAAATTAATCTCTAAAATATTTAAAAGTATGAAAGCATAAAGCAAGAAGGAAAGGCTGATTTGAGATTATAAGATCCTTGACATGAGAGACAATTATGTAATGACTCTATAAATGGGTAATGTCTATCATATTGTCATCTAGCGTATGGTAAGGTTTGTCCCCCACTGTTTCACAAGGAAAGCAATATAATACTGATCCTTTAAAATAACCAGGATAGAGGAAAATTTCTTAAATAGGGAGAATACAAGAGCACATTCTCAGGGAACATATATATACATTAGTTTTACTTAAAATTTAAAGTGACATAAATCACTCACGAAATTTCAAATTATTTAACATTACTGACAATATGAATATTTTCTTTAGTGAAATTATTTCTCAGTGGAAACATATGAGATAATTTTTAAATATTTTAATTGATTTATTGACTGATTAATACTTCCTAATGCCTTTGATGTCTCCAAAATAGCTCCGGACATGACGTTAATAAAGTAAATGAAGTTTACTACAGTGAAGAGGAAAGCCATTTTACTGCATTCCTAGTGAGCATTGTCCCAAAAGGAAAAGTCTTTATGGTCTGGATTCTAGTAGTTCAAGATTGGCCTTCCAAAGTCAGTTATTATCTGTGCCTGATCAAATTTGTGATAATATTTTGACATTAGGATTTGTCAAAGTGAAGAAAGGACTTTGAAATGAAATGAATGTTGATGAACAAACTATTGTTTAAGTGAGTTGTTCATTATTCTCTTAGACAAAGAGATCTGTGAGAATTTCATGAAGTAAACAGTGAAGATTATTAGTTGAGGGTAGTGAGCTTTCTTGAATATAAGATTATGAAAGAACCAATGAATTCATGAAGATGATGTTCAGCCAGAATCCTATCAGTTATGTTAACAAAATCATCTTGATTATCCGTACTGACTACTCTTGTGCTTTTTAAATAATTAAGTCGATCCTTATCATAAATTTAAGATTACGTTCTATTTTTTTACCCTCATTTTACAGATACCTCGGGTATGTGTAAGAATTACAGTGATCAAAATTGTTTCCTTTTATTTCAAATGCTAATATTTGTGGAACTAGTGTAAAATATGTCTTACAAAAGGATTTTGCTAATATGATGGCCTGTACCAATTTTGTTTATTTTACCTTTTTTTTTGACAAGTAGTGAAAGTGATTCATTTCTGCCTATTTGCAAATGTAACAAGTACTTGCTAGGACTCTAGGACTGTGTTTAAAAGCTGACCTATTAGGAAGGGATAATAATATGAAACAGATCACAGAAATGGTATAGATACTGGGTGATTATGAAATACCATATTGACTAAATATAATATTTAAATATCTAGAAAATAAGAGATAAGCACCCAACTGCTTTAACTAGTCATTATCTTTTTAAAATGCATATGTAATATTAAAATATATCAAGCAGAGAATTTGCCACTCATCTCAAGTTAATGCACCTAAGTAAAATATAAAAGACTGGGTTCACTTAAAGTTACAAACTATGTTTGCTCACCAAACCTGTGTAATTAATCACTGAACAAGACCTCATTCATTTAACTATAAAAAAAAAAAAAAAGACTGGATTCATAACATATCTTTACTAACTAAAAGATAATAGTTGAAACATAATGGATATGCCTATATGTGGCTTATTTTATATTTTATATTTTTATATATAATTTTAAAAATTTACATATATTTGACATCAATTGTAATCCCCATGTATTTCCCATCACCATAACACCAGTGCACCATCACCTCAGTCCCCCGTGCTCCCGTCTGCCCGCCACCCCTCCCCTCTTTCCTCCCCACCAAGTGTCCCCAGTCTGTCCTTGTCGCCTCATTTTTGGTTTCTGTGTCTTTATTGCTGTTATTGTTATTATTATTGTTCTTATTCCTTTCCTTGATCCTTATTTGGTTCCTTATATTCCTCCTAGGGGAGGAACCATCTGGTATTTTCTTTTGCCTTCTGACTTACTTCGCTGAGCATAATCCCTTCCAGTTCCATCCATGTTCCTATGAATGTGTCTAGTTTTTTTTTTTTTTATTTTTGATTGCTGAATTGTATTCCATCGTGTATATGTGCCACAGCTTTCCGATCCACTCATCTGGTTTTGGGCATTTAGGTTGTTTCCAGGTCTTCCCTGTTGTAAAGAGTGCTGCTATAAACATAGGGGTGCAGGCATTCTTTTGAATCAGTGTATTTCTGTTTTCTGGGTATATTCCTAGGAGTGGGATTGCTGGATCCTATGGAAGTTCCATTCTTAGTAGATTGAAGAACCGCCATACTGCTTCCCATAGTTGTTGGACCAGCTTGCATTCCTACCAAAAGCAATCTACAGATTCAATGCTATTCCAATAAAAATTTCAATGTCATTCTTCAACGAAATAGAAAAAAAATTGATGAAATTCATATGGAGACACAAAAGACCTCGAATAGCCAAAGCTCTCCTAACTGAAAAAAAGGGAAGTGGAGGGATCACACTTCCAGACTTCAAACTTTACTACAAAGCCACAATCATATGTGGCTTATTTTAAAATACATTTTCTAATTCAGTGATTTTCTGCATCCTATCTGTTTATTAAGCTGTTAGTCCCAGAATAGATTCATATTTGAACATGGAGAGGTTTTTTTATTTCTTTTTAAAAAATTAATTTTATTTATTTTATGTATACAAGAGATGAGATGTAGGACAGAGGTGGGGGGTGTGGAGTGGGGCTTACAGGATTCACCAGAGACAGAGTGGGAAACAGAATAGGCAGATCTACTGAAATACATTGCTGAGGGGAGCAACAGGGGAGATAGGAGAGGTTTGCTGCGTCATATGGGTCAGCTCCCAGACTGGGATAGAACTCGTCCTGCAGTGGTTGCTGATAGTTGGATAGTGCTGAGACTCAACCCCTTACACTGTCAGAGAGGCCCTTTACTTTACCACATTTGTATAGATGAATGAGTATTTACATCACTAAATTTTGTTCTCTTTTATATGCTTATTTCTCATGTCTTATGAAAGGTTTCTTAATATGTAAATTAATATGTATCTAGTGAAAGTAAGCCATATGGTAAGAAATATGAGATTAAAAATAATTTATTGATATAGTACTTATGCAATTAATCTGTTTTGGAATAGTTTTCTCATCATTTCATCCATTTAAAAAACATCTGAGTTTTCTAGTCAATTTGTGTTGCAACGAGAATCTAAATTATCATTTAAAATAATCAAACATACAATAAGATAAACTCATTGTTTTGTCTGCACAGAATTTACCAGTAAGGCCAAGGAATTAAATAAGCTCGATTGATACAGAGAAGGTTATCCAGTTATGTCTAATCATAGGTAGAGCAACCATTTAAAACATAAGAACATTTTTCTTTAAGATATTTAATATTAAAACAAATTGGATTAAGTGTTAAGTCACTAGTATATATATATTTTTTCTTGCTGTCAAAATCTTTAAACAGGAAGAGACCTTGATAAATTCTACATTATTGAATACTAGGCATTTATAAGGAATTTTCAATAAGTACTGTTTAACAGTCAGAATTCATAAACTGTGATGTGTTTTTTGTGATTTGATAGCTATTGCTGAGGTAACTTGTAATGTCAAGAGTAAAAAGAAAATTGGAACTAAAGCATTGCTTTCCCTTTGAACATCTCCAAAATCCAGGAGTAGTCAATTCTACTTGTTCAATTTGACAGAGAAATCACCAGAGGTCTTGAGATTATTTATGTGCTACAAAAACTATGTTGCCATTTTGTCTTGTTTTAGTACATGTTATACCATGGTTGCATCTCATTTTATGACATCAGTAATGTGCTATTATTAGTACTTGTTAAGTTGTCACTCTGTTGATATCATATCAGCATTTGATTTATAAAAATAAGTCCATGACTAGAAAATAGTTTATGGAAGTAGCATAGCAGTGATGAAAATAACATAATGTGTGTAATGTAGAATATAATTGTAAATGTAAGCAATAAAGTTGGAATCAGGACCAAATTAAGACAGTGCCCTGCCTTGTGTGGGGCCCACCACCCTGTCATCCCCATGGAATTAACGAGAGCTACAGACCGGTGGCTGCTGAGACACTGTTGTTTCCTCTTTCCTCTAGGGATGTTCACTATAGTTATTCCCCTTCAAGTATTTAATAGGTGGTAACAAAAGAAAAAGAAAGCAGCTTTTAAATTAGAACTTGTCTGCATAAAGAAATACCACATCTGGGTTTTGAATGTGATGGTGTTATTAAATGAGAATGTAGTTTTTCTCTTAAGATGACAGCTAGATTTTGTGAACAAAGAGGAGTTTACGTTGAACATGAATATTTTTGACCTGAAGTGTGATCATTAGAGGAATGGGAGCGTCCTCTCTCTCCTCCTGGAAGCAAACTGAGGTTGAGACTTTGGTTCTTTGGAATTCAGGTCTTGCATTTAAGAAATTACATGCAAAATATTTGCAAAGAAGTGTTTATTTTTCTTAATTACATATGTATGTAATAGAGGTTGCATTGGTTTACAACACCACCTGTGATTCTGTGTAGGTTTGCAACTCTTCAGACAGAAAGATGCTTTTAACGCCAGTCTCCACATTCTCTTATTTCCATCTCTGCTATCATGAAATCAAGCTTGTTTGGAGCCTACGGGAGAAAATCATTATCAGGTCCCTGGACCAAAATATATGCATATGCATGGAAAAAAAGAGAACATCTCGAGTTTTCAGCAACTGAAATTTAGTTTTCTATCTTATAGCATCATCCAGAATGATGCCAATAAAAAGCTACATAGTAAAATGGGAAGGTAGTACTTATTAAAAGAGCTAAGGGCTGAGTTTAAATTTAAATTTGGAATAAATATCAGGGTAGGACTGACTAGAGATTTTCATTTTAAGTAAAAATGAGGGATTTCCTTTCAATACAATCACATCTTTCAAAAATGAATAGAAAATAATGCTTTATAGGGTGAAGTTAATAAATATTAATATAAACAGTGAAGACACAATTTAGATATAGCACTTAAAGTTGCCATCTTTGAGGGAGTGAAGCACAAAAGTTAGTACAACATGGAGTTAAGAAAATGTAAAACAAATTTAAATTTCATGAAGAATAAATACACTTTAAGGAAAAGGTAGAATGAGTTGCTGGAAATTATTTTTATTTCCTCATGTTACGTGTCTGGTCTATATTTGGTCTCACTGATATATAGTCTCTTAAGCAATTAAAAGCTAGCCCATTTTTAAAAATGATTTGTTTAGAAATATACAAAACTGTATTAGACAAACATATTAGGAAGATGAACTTGTTGACTTTTTCATATGTTTATTGCTAAATGTGATAACACCTGAAATAATCTTTCCCTTTAATTTTGACATTACACTTTTAAAGACACTATCTAGAATGAAAAATAAGATGCCAAAGACAAGTAAATACTTCTACAAAAATAAAACTGTTTCACCTGAATACTAAACTATTCAATTATATATTCAGAGAGAAATTCTGGAGACAAAGTTTCTGTCTGTTTATTCAGTGTTGAAAAATTCTAAACACGTGATCACCCTCTAATGTATCCATCCTTATCCCCTCTTGAAATGTGCAGTTTTTATACACAGAGAGTAAGCAAAGAACTGTGATGACTATAGAAAAACAACACATTTAGATTGTTTAAAGTAAATATTGATTTAAAAATTTTTCAGAGAATGATTTTCAGTGAACACATTTTCTATGATGTAAATTATCATGTTTGTATCTCAGTGATAGATTCAATACCTTGAGTAAACTAAACTGATCTGTTAAGGATCATTCGGCTTTCAGAATTTTCCATTTATATATATACATTAATATATATATTTGCAATCATGTACACTTCAGTATGCAAATTCATGATTTACATATTATCTACTTGATTTATTCATACCTGACCTTTACAGTCACTTGATTCTTAATAAATTCATTGGCAACATAGTACTTTCCAAGATTTATTTATTTGAGCTATTTATCTGTATGGAACAAAGCATATGCAAAGATGAATATGAGTGTCTTAAAAACAGCATAGTCATAATAAGGACAGCTAACATTTGCTAAATTTTATGCCAAGAACGCTTAAAGCATCATATGTATATATATCTCGATGTAATCAACTCACAAGGTGCTGTCATCTCTTTTTAAATATTTGTAAACTTTGGTTTGGTTAGGTAAGTAATAAAGTTTTAGGGCCAGGCCCTTAGTGAGTCTTGCCTGGGCAGTTTCTCACTTAAGTTTATATTCTTAATTCCATGCTCTTCGTGACTGACTGGTTCACCTCGTATCATGTACCTGGGCTTTTCATTCAGTATACACTGAAAACACTTTTGAAAGTTCTTATAATTGGGTGGACTGTTGTACTATAACTATTATCAATTTTTTTAACTTTACTCCTTCTCCACTCTGACCTAAAATTCTGTGGAATTACATGATCACTTACAATTTTAAATTGATTCTCATTGCTTACTGGATAGGCTAGTGTTTTAGAGAGATAAAAATATCATAAGTATTTGCTTTTTTAAAAAAAGTTAATGTATTTATGCATACGAGAGCTGGGGTGCCAGCCAGATTCGCTGGAGGTGAGAGGATTCACCAGAGACAGAATGGGGAGCAGAACAGGCAGATGGACTGACAAACACTGCTGAGGGGAGCAGTGGGAGAGGCAGGAGAGGTCTACTGTGCCATATGGGTCCCCTCCCTAACCTCTACATCCTAAAAAATCTGCATTTAAATGTTAGATTCAGCATTTTCATTTGAAAGTAATTGATGGTTTTATAGTACTTCATATTTCTGGTTTATTTGAAGAGGACTATCTTTAAAAAAATAGTTTATAGCATGTAGTGTTTTTCTTAAGTTATACAAGAATAGTGGTAGATAATGTTATGCATTTTTTAAGTTTATGACTATCTCAGTATATATATCCTTTAAAGTGATGGTCACTTAGGGATGATTATGAAACAAACACCGAATACTAAACTCCTGTATTTCTGCTTTACCTAGGTTGTGACCATAAGAATTTTTAAAAATAAGCTTTACAGAGCCTTACATTTACATGTAAGCCTACATTCATGAGGGTCAAAATATAAACCATGGTCTTATCAAATTATGCACAAGCTACCTATAAAAGCTACTTATAAACATTTGTCTGTTTCTTGACTTAGACTAGGTGGAAAATATGTAATTTGTATTTTAAAATAAAAAAAAATAATCCATAGAGTACTAGCTCCATATTTTAATGTGTGCTTCTAAAATAAATATCTAATGATCACTTTTTAGATAATTAAATCTGGGAATTTCCAGGTTCAGTAAAGTTAAATATTTTCTTTCCCTGCAGGTGTTTTCAGAGCCTTTAATGTACTAAATCATATTGCAGAAGAGAACATAACTGACAGAATTTTAAAACTCATTTGTCCTTAAAAAACATTCTCATGAAGTGTTTCTTAGTTCTGTAATATTAGTTCTGTAATAAATATTACTCCAGTGAATCGCCACATGATACACATGACTTCTCTACAGAATTTACAGTTGTGGAATTCTAAAATAGATGTTGAATGAGAGTTAAAGAACTATTTAAAGCATTCCAGATAATGAAGCTAAGTAGGAAAACCTGTATATTACTCTCAAGTGTTAGATAAGTAACAGCTACCAAGAAGGAATGAGTGAATTCTTTTAAAAAGCAGAGAGCTAATAATGACATATCACAGTTAATCACTTAGTTTATATTGCCAATATAGAAAATGACTATTTAAAGGAAATGAAGATTCTTTTACAGAAACCATAACTTTTGTTTGAGACTGTTGGTGAAATCATCTGTACTTCTCTAGGTTCTTCTTGGCAAGTGTCAAAGCAGTATCACACTGAGAATGATAAGATAAAAAAAAATTTAAAAAGAAGTTTATTAATGCTGTGCATACCTCCTCAAACATGGAAGAGACTCATAAAACTGAATAACTTGTCCACAGGGCTTCAGAACCCCTCTTAAATAACCAGGGTAACACAAAGTGGCTGGGGAAAGGTCACCTAGGAAGATACAGTCAAGAAAGCTCTGACTGTTATGTAGATCTAAGTTCCACCTTCTCCTTTGAGAAAAGGTGAGTGATCAGCTCTTCCAGAGACAGTGACAGAGGGGCTTTACAGAGAGGGTTACATGTAAATGATACTTTTCAAAAGCATCTTTCATCCAACCTTCAGAGATCCTGCCATCATACAAAGCTCTTGCTGCGTGACACATTTTGTACTCCTAGAAGAGTGAAGTTGGTTTCTCAGCCTTCAAACAACTAATACACTAGTGACACTATTTAGGAAACTAATATTTTGTGCAATCAAAATTTATGTTCAATTTAATTTTGATATTGAGAGGTAAAGATTGGAGCAACTTAAGGAGTATCATGATAAAAATGGAGGAGAAATAATTTGAAGAAATGAGATTAGCTATAAAAGTCAAAATGCCAGGTCTTAGTAGCAGTATGTTTTTGACTCAAGGCTAATGAAATTGCTCATTATAAGGTCAGGAAGATTTAGCAGACTGGAGAGTGTAAGAGGTCAGCAGGGGGAGACTAGTTGCACCATTAAACTAAGACTGGACTGAACACCAGGTGACCTTTCTGATTAGAGAGAACAAGAGACTTCAGAATATTATAGGAAGAGACAAACTGCACTTCTTAAAGCCTTTTTCTTTATTGTTATGAAAAAAATGAAGAATATATGAGTTCAAGCAAAGAATTAAAGTTCTGAAATAAGATAGTATAGCAATAATGGGGAGGCAAAGGAACTTGGCCTACAGAATCAGCAGTGTTGAAATTGATCACTATGCTTCAGATCATTTGTTGGGCACTTGATGATTAGATATATTGCAGTATTATGATGTAAGCAATTCCTATATAATGAATCAGAAAGAAAATTAGCTCTATACTACAATGTGGAAGAATCTCACAAAGATTTTGTAGCAGGATGTCAGTCATAGGTGGTCCTGTGAACAAACAGTATATTGAAATGTCAAAGAATAAATCGGATATTCCCTCCATCATCGATTTTTCCAATTAAATAATCAAAGATATTGCTGCTGAAAAGGATCAGAAATATGTTCGACACCTCATTTTAACCCTATTGAGTTCTTCAGTGATTGTGCTGTCCACTTACACACTTTTAAGCCTTTTGCTACTTTTTTTTTGGGGGGGGTTGTATTGAATTGTTGATATCTATTGTCTGTCTAGTTTTCTATTGTACATTCCTATATTGTGCATTCCTTGAGATACTATGTTTTTGTTACCCATATCTTCCCCACAGTTCTCAAGGAAGTATCTCATGTAATGAGTAATTAAACTGCTGATTGAATAAATGATTTTAAAAGCCAGTGAATTATTTTTTGTTATAAATTTTTTTTTTAAAGATTTATTTATACCAAGAACTGGGGTATAGGCCAGAGGTGTGTGTGGGGGTGGGCTAGGGGAGAGGATTTTCCAGAGACAGAGTAGGGAACAGAACAGTCAGATTGACTGAAATACACCGCTGAGGGGAGCAGCTGGTGGGGAAGGAGAGGTCTGCCGCGCCATGTGTGTCAGCTCATCAAGCAGCTTGTGCTTCAGTGACTACGATTATTCATCCTGTAGTGCTTAACCCCTTGTGCCACCAGAGAGGCACCCTTGTTATAAATTCTTTATAGATCTGATCATATTAAAATGAGAGTGCATGAGGTGATAGTGTAATTTTTCATAAATGTTTTTTAAGTATTGTTTTTTGTCAGTTGTATTGTTCATTTCCTCAACATAAGCAGACCCAAGAACAAATGGAGATGTAGTTTTCCAAGTTAAAGTTAGTGTAAAACAGTGCTCCACAAGAATCTGTGTATTAGGAAACAGTTCCTATTCATTTTATGTAACTTTAAATTGAACACTAATTTCATAATATTGTAAATTTTCAGTGCACTACTTACTGAGGGAAACTGTGCTCTTCTTTTTAAGCATATACTAATGCAGAAAAATTAAATAGCTAAATACATTTGAAATATGCCAAACAAATATTGGTTTATAGTACACCTTTTTAATTGGTATTAATTCATCTCCTCCAAACTGAAACTTAAACCAGTTCATCCAGAGTCAGTCATGCTTACCATCATACTACTTCACTAACCCTTTCATCATATTTTCTGAAAGCAACCTTTTCAGAGTATTGCATTTTCAAAGTGTTACTCTTTAAATGTTTAGTAAAAATGTATTTGTATCTGTAGTACATGAATTATAGTGTTGCTAAATAAATATTTGTTAAATATCTAAAACTACTTTCTCATAGAAAACCAATGCTCAATTTTTAAATCTGCCTTATATAAATTGTCTTTTCATTTTATATTCATTCAGAATAAAATGTAATACATATGCATGTAAACACATTACTCTTTCTAATTCATTTGTCTTAGTGACAAAATTCTATAAACATCTTGAAATGAAATGCTGGTTTTTTAACAGCAGAAAATGAAGTTTTATAATTCTAAATGTGGATGGTGAACTTGATGAATAAAGTATATTTACAGCCTCAGTTTTCTAAAATTATATTCTCATTACTTATATCACAATTTATATACTTCTTCAAATGCTTATCATTCATTAATTCAATTAGCATATTCTGAGCACTGCTTTATTCCAATATTCTGCCTATATGCTTATCTAAAGAAACTTATTAAAAAATCTCAACTTTACAAAGCGTCCTTCACTACTTAGTGAATTAATTACAATTCTTTAGATGTGAGTTATTGGCTCTTAATCTGTGTCCCTAACTTAACAGTCTGACCTTATAACTCACCACTGCACCACAAAATATCCTGTGTTCTCTTCACACTGGGATATACCAGTACAATCATGTGTTGCTTAAGAATGTAGACAAAGTATGGAAAGAAAATGCATCCTTATTTGGTTGTGTCGTGTGGGCACATCAGGGTGTATTATGAAAACCTAGATGCTGTAGCTTGCTGAGACCTAGGCTGTGTGTAGAAACTTCATTCAGATTTGGTCCATCACAGACACAGATGCTGTGATGTGGTCTATGATTATGATTTTTTTCTTATTTTTCATTGTAAGATAAAAAAGGGATTACATGAATATACAACAAAGTATATAAAAGTAAAAGAAATGCATATTAAAGCAAAATAATAATAGTATAATAGTTTAAATCTAGGCATAAGCCTACTATGTAAATGATGGAGGATAAAAAATAGAGAAGGAGACACCACAAGGTCAAGAAACTGTAGCACACAGGAGGTAGGGATAGAGGGATTAAACCCAGTTATAGAAACTAAGACCCTTAGGGGTCAATGCCCAGATCAAGAAGTGCAACACCCAGATAAGGATCAGACAGCTATAAGTAGTGTCAGGAGCACAGATAGGGAGGTGAAGATACAGAGATTAAGGGAAAAACCAGCCACCCAGAGAGATGAGCCTGTCCCTACCAAAAGAAGATGATAAAACCTAATACTGCCCCCACAACAGGGCAACAGTCCTTCTGCCCACCTGTGACTGTGCAGGAGCTTCTCTTCACCAACTCTCTCCTCTGCAGCCTCCTTCCTGCCCATGATCTGCACCTGTCTGACTTCACTTCCCTGACCTCCCTCAGTGGAAGCAGCTTGCCTCAAGGCCACAGGCCTACAGAATTTCTCAGTAAACCTATCCCTTTCAGGGCTGTTCTTCCTGCCTGCTTGTGTCTATTCAAGAGTCCTTTACTCTTCTGTCCCTTTGCCTAATCAATCTGCTCTTTAAAATAACTAATGTCTCTGCCTGTTGGAGAAACTCACTTAGCCATGTGCTGCTGAACAGGGAGCTCTGGCGGAACCTTTCCCAGAGTTAACCCAAGAACCCTGCTCTCCAAACCCACTGACTTCAAAACAACATCATAAATGTATACACACTACAATATTATAGACTAGATAAGACTGTAAACACATGCCCTCTGCATTAGTTTTTATTAAAAGAAATAAAACATCAGATTTTTTTAAAAATCTGGACAATCAAATTCATGATTCATGGAAGATCTGAAGTAAATATAGTTGCCATCATCATAGTTTGACATTTGAGGATTTCACATATATAAGGTACATTTTACTACTTAGAAATATTTCACTTTGTGGAAATACTTAATTGAGTTAATTGTGGGAGACTTCATGTAGCTGCTCAGGTTGTGGAACTGAATCATCTGAGTTATAAGTAGGTCTGCATGAGGCACCTCCATTTCATCTCTCCACTTATCTTATGCATGTATTCATTGGGAAAATAGTAATAATTTAGAAATCTTGAAAATAGTAATCAGAATGTAGCTGTCATGAATATTTAGCCATGTTCCCTACAATTGACCTAGTAATCCTTTTCATTGCAACTGAAAATATTATTTTAAAATATAACGAAGAAAATCATGTGGGTCACAAACAAATCTATCCTAATGATCAATTCTATAATATGGCTCTGTCTTCTTATGAAATGTATGACATTGAAAAATAATATAATTTCAGTTCATTCTCTGTAGCAACTATCAATTAAGTGGTTATTTATTGCCTGATAATTATATTTTTTTTCTTTTTATACTTGGCATTGATTTATTATTCTGCCCAATTGTAAAATGACAAACACTTTTCTTGAATTAAATAAAAAAATGAACGTGAAAGGAAACATCAAGCAACTAAACTTGGCAAGTAGCATAGTAAGAAATCAGTAGATGTCAGGTTTTTAAATATTTTTGAGTCAGTATTGGTTCATATCATTTGTTATGTTGGCAACACCACACTTACAAAGAAATGGGAGTTGTCGATTAGGCTACACAATGCAGGAAGCTGCTGAAAGAGCAAGATCTTGGCCTTTTTATTGTTAGAATGATCACATAGCATCAGTTATGTGGGGAAGGAAGACAAAGAGAAAAGGGAGGGATGAAACCAGAAACTGTGCTATGTGTGTTACAGTATCAGGGTCTGCGCCTCAAGCACCTCTCATCTGCTTGATGACTCAGTATTGTGATTGTTTTCAATCTTATTAACAAGCTACTACACTGACCAGCTTCTGGGGCCCCTTGTTATACACATCAATCAGTCAGTGGTCCCCTGGGCATTCCTGATCACACCTAGTGAGACACACCCTTCCCAGCAAGATCAAGCTTTCTGCTTTTGATTGATTTGAAAGGCACCTTGTAGGGTTGGGTTCCTAGAAGTAACTGACCTGGCAGTTCTGACCTGGTTTAGGAATGCAGATCCTTGAAAAACAAAAATAGGCCCTAAACAGGCGGTTTAGGATTAGCAGACACACAGTTGTTTCCATATGTAAGTGTTATGATTCCTCCCCCCAACCCCTGCTTTCAGCACATCAGTTATTTTTGTTGTCATTAGTCATCATCATCATCATCATCATCATCATCATCATCAGTCTCATCATCATTATCACTGATATTTTTGTTTGGAGACAAATCTGGCAATTTATTTTTAAGCATTTCTTATAAGGGGACATGTATCTTCTCTCATTAATAGTCATTTCTTGCTTTTGACATGGAGTAAAGCAATTTAAAACATAACATTGAATCAATATATTTTGGGTTATCATTAACATTTTTTAAAGGGGGAGGCTTATCTCAGTATCTTGTATTTTCTAGGTATAATAATAGTAATCACCATTAAGTTCTCTATATTTACTTAGTATATATATCCAGATACTGCCATAAATGTATTGTGTATGTTAGCTAATTTAATCCTCCAACAAAATTATCAAGGAGTTTCTTGTCTTTATTTTACATATAAGAATACTGAGATCTAAAGAACATGAATCATTTTACAGTGTGACTCAAAGGACAATGTTACCACATCATCAGAATAATTTTATTTTCTGAAATTATTATAGAAGGCAGATTTCCAAAATTATATTAATAGTAAATACAGCTTATATCTTAGCTTCTTCCCTATTTTAAGGGACTTTATTTTGACATCATGTGATTCTGTGTGATAGCACATACATATTATGCAATTATTTAGTATATGTTTAAAAAATGGATTTAAAATTTTTGTCTTGGGCTTTCCTGAGGCACAGTGGGTTGAGCACCACCCTGTGAAGCATCAGCTGCACAGCAGGGCCAGTTCCATCTCCTGAGTTCTACCAACAATTACAGTCACACTCTATCCAGAAAAATGGAAAGACAAGAATTATAGAGAATCAGAGCTTATGCAGAGAGATGTCACAGTTGGGAAGTCCCAGGATAGGCTGTGTAGGTAAAATTAAATGAGTAGTTCACTAATTTTTCTGGATACAACTTCTCACTCTATCAATTTACTAATTGCTGGAGACTGAGTTTAAAAGGCAGGTAAGTAGGGGCCTCCCTGGTGGCGCAGTGGGTTGAGCACCACACTATGAGGCTGTCCCAAGAACTGCAACATGAGTTCCATCCCTGGCCATGGAGGGGATCCACATGGTGTAGCAGACCTCTCCTGCTTCGCCCGCTACTCCCCTCAGCAGTGTGTTTCAGTCAGTCTGCCTGCTGTGCCGCCTGCTCTGCCTCTGGTGAATCCTCTCACCTCCCTGGACTCTGGCCTGTACCCCAGCTCTTATATGCATAAATAAATAAATCTTTAAAAAAAGTAAAAGGCAGGTAGGTATAAAAATGTAGAGTGATGAGCTTTAGGGTATATACTTACACATTCGCTATTTTTATCTACAGGGCATCATCAGGATTTAAGAATGAGCATCAAGGAATTTTCTCTAGGCTTTTCATCAGGAAGAACAGAAGAGTAACACTATTTTAGAAAGTAACTTTCTTTCCTCATCAACAAAGATCTATCGTCAAGAAAAATTACTTTACTGAGTCTCATTGAGGTGGGGACAAAGAAATACCTAAGCTGAACTATCTCTAATCTTTGCTATAAAGATGAGGATATGCCCAATTCCAGTTTCTACTAGGATTCCTGTCTCATCAAAGTAAGGAAGCTGAGAAGCACTTCTTAAAGTCACATGTCAACTAAGAGACAGAGATGTGATTATAGGAAATGCAGAATGCTTCCCTCCTCCCTCTATACCTTACCATCTCATAAACAAGTCTACTTCATAAAGAAAATTACAACTTAAAAGAACTGCAAGGTTCACACACTGTTCATAAAGTATTTTCTAGGGAAATCTACCAACATACGAGACAAAAATCAGATCATTAGAGAAAATTTTAGTTCCTTACTGCTATTATAGGGATAGTAAAAAATAACAGAGGCAATACTTCTTAGGTAAACAAAAAGCATAACTGAAGCCCTGTCACTTCAGCTCCTTTTACCAAATATATTGTGTCTGAATTTCAAACAAAATTAGGAGGCTCATTAAAATGTAAAAAACAGGAAAACAAAAAGGCAGAGATAGCAAAAGCATAAGAAAGAGACACAAATATGCTAGAGATGATAAAATTTTCAGAAGTTTTAAACAAGCTAATTAAATTGGTAGGATGAAAATTGTAACCACAAAAATACGGAGAAGTAAAATGTAGTAAATGAAAGAAATAGAACTGAAACTAGAGTGCATGTGCAATCATATAAAAGAAAATTTAAAAATTATCAATGAATAAAATTCTAAAAAAATTAACTATTATATCTGCCAAAGGTATAAATCTGAATAAATTAGAAATGACAATTTAAATTTAATTAAATACCTATGACTAAACAAATTAGTTGATCCTATCTTTTTCTATAACTAAGATAAAAATCAGTCTCATACTTCCAAGATTAATTAAACTTTTATAAATTATGAAACCTGGAATAGACATCTTTTGATTTATTTAGATTAAGAATTAAAATAATACAAATTGAAAAACAGCAAAAATTATGTGTAAAATTTAATGCAAAATTTACAGATAAAATATTGATTTCAGCAATGGACAGAAAGAATATTCAAATAGATTTTAGTCTTACAATGCAGAAGTAACATACATAAAATAACCATCAATATATTACAATTACAATAAGAATAAACACACAGTTTTGCATTGAGACAAAGGCACTAGACAATACTGTTATTTATTTTTTTAAGATTTATTTATGCATAGGAGAACTGGGGTACAGGCCAGAGTCACTGGGGTAAGAGGATTCACCAGAGACAGAATGGAGAACGGAACAGGATGATTAACTGAAATACACTGCTGAGAGGAGCAGTGGGCAAGGTAGGAGAGGTCTGCTGGGCCATGTGGGCCCCTCCCTGACCAAGGATAAAACTTGCGCACTGCAGTGGCTGCGGAAACCCCACAGTGCAGCACTTAAACCTATGTGCCACCAGGGAGGCCAAAGAGAGCTTTTATTATTGTTAATTCTCAATTTTTTTTAAGATTTATTTATTTATGCATACAAGTACTGGGGTACAGACCAGAGTCGTGGAAGGTGAGAGGATTCACCAGACAGAGCAGGGAGCAGAACAGGCAGATGGACTGAAACACACTGCTGAGGGGAGTAGTGGGTGAGGCAGGAGATGTCTGCTATGCCATGTGGGTCCCCTCCCTGGCAGGCCTCAGGGATCGAGCTTGGCCGCAGTGACTGTGGTCTGCTTCATAGTACATTGCTTAACCCACAGCACCACCAGGGAGGCCCCAATTCTCTCTCAATTTTTAAGAACGCATCAAGAAAGAAAAGTTTATCACTCTTAGACAATATTGTCTAGGGTGATATTAGCTGAATTCTCATGGAAAATGTCAAGTCAGGAAGACATATTTTGATTTATGTAATAAGATTTTAAATATATATTAAATACTGTCACATTTAAAACTTTTATGGAGACTATTTTTGTGATTTGTTTGCTGTAAGAATTCAGGTGAAGAAAACGAAAAATAGATTTGGTTATAAAGTTTTAACATATTTCCTAGTCAAGGCCTGCAAAGATTTTAGTTACTTTTTCTTTTTTTAAAAGCTGACATATCACTGAGACTATACTGATGTTGACAGGCCAAGGTTATAAATTTTTTATAAAGAATGTTGCATAAGCAAGCTATTGTACCAAAGACAACCCCAGGGTATTTGTAGTAAACTTCTGCAGCATCTCCAAGAAAAGGTCACATTGGTGTGGTATAGCCATGAAAAGTGGGTTACACTAAGTACTGGCAAATATGAATATAACTTCTGCAGAAAACTTGCATAGAAAAAAATCCTCTGGAAATAGTAAGGATTTGCTGTTATTTGCTGTAGCGTATTTCTTTCCTATTTGCAGTTCACTAAACTATGCTTACCTGACTAATTTTCAATGCATGATGCATTTATTTAAGAGAATAATAATGTTAAGAGAATACAATATTATATATAGACATTTAGAAAAATAATTATTGGCTCTGGACTTGAATTCATCCGGTTTTCATACATTATATTTTGTAGGTAAGGGTGAGGTTATTCAAAATAAGTCATTCTGTTTGACCTAGATTTCTTCTTATTTATTTCAGATGGTAGGTATTAGTCCTTCTGACTCTAGGAAATCTGTACTACATTGACTCATGCTTCAAACATTCATCAATGATTGGCCATATTTGTTTTCACTATTTCCTTAAGAGAGAATTCACAAGTATGCTTTGGAAAATAAAGCTAGTTTTAAAATAAATTAAAAAAAAACATAAATTTTCTGAAATTATAGCCACAAATTGCTATGTAAAATTATGGATGCAGGTGCCTTCCAAAGATATTCTCTACTCTGTGCCTATCTCTACTTTGAAGCAATACTCAGCACCTGGACAGTTTATGTGCCCTTAATATATATAATATATATATTGCATTAGAAGAAGGTAGCTTTTAAAGAATATTATTTGGTAAAAAAATACTGAAAAATGCTCTTTTTCACTCCCAAATTATTCATTTCCTAATAATCATGTCATTTTTTCACTTTATTGTAATATAATCTTATGTATTTTTCAATATAATTCCATTGTTATATTAGTCATAAATTCCTAATTTTATAATACTGAAATTGAGAATAATCAATTAGTCCCTCAGGTATGTATACTGTAGTTTGGGTGGAAAATGTCTTTGCAAACATCTAATTTGATTATTTGAGCCATGCAACAATTGAACTAGAATAAGGATTACAATACTATCTACACTTTAGATTCCATACTTGAGCAGAATGTTATGGCCTTATTTTCCCTACTTCTGATTTTGTGTGCCATTTATCTTCTAAATGGAACTGGAATAAGAATGTTTCCTTCAAAGTATGAAAGAACTATAGCCCACAGAGTTTAGAAACCAATTGCAAGTTAACAAGGAGGATATCCCAGGGAAGATTTGCCATTGCTCCAGTCTAATGTCAAGATAAGAACATGTGAGACAGCTTGGTAGTGGTAGACAGACACATAGACCAATGGAACCGTATAGAAAGCACAGAAGTTAAATCACACAACTATGGACAACTGATCTTTGACAAAGGAGCAAAGAATCTGCAATGGGACAAAGATAGCTTATTCAATAAATGGTGCTGGAAAAACTGGTCGACCACATGCAAAAAAAATGAAATTGGACCACTATCTCACACCATGTATGAAAATCAACTCAAAATGGATAAAAGACCTAAATGTAAGACCTGAAAATATAAAATATATAGAGGAAAACATAGGTAAAATGCTGCAAGACATACATCTCAACAGCGCCTTTGAGATGGCAGTCCCCAAAACAATAAAAATGAGAGAGAAGATAAACAGGTGGGACTACATCAAGATAAAAAGCTTCTGTACAGCAAAGGAAACGTTAAACAGAACAGAAAGAAACCCCACTGAATGGGAAAAATTCTTTGTACTCCACACACTGGACAAGGGTCTGATCACAATGATATACAAAGAACTCACAAGACTCAAGAAAAATAAAGTAAAAAACCCAGTCAAAAAATGGGCAGAAGAACTTAAAAGACACTTCTCCAAAGAGGACATACACATGGCCAACAGGCACATGACAAAATGCTCCACATCCCTCATAATCAGGGAAATGCAAATCAAGACCACAATGAGGTACCACCTTACACCAATAAGAATGGCACACATTGAAAAAACCAACAATGTCAAATGCTGGCGAGGATGTGGAAAAAAAGGAACCCTGGTACACTGCTGGTGGGAATGCAAGCTAATCCAACCATTATGGAAGACTATATGGAGGTTCCTCAGTCTACTAGAAATGGAACTACCATATGATCTGGCAATCCCACTCCTGGGAATCTATCCAAAGGACACAAAAACACCAATCCAAAAGAGCACCTGTACTCCTATGTTTATCGCAGCACTATTTGTAATTGGTAAGACCTGGAAACAACCCAAATGCCCAAAAATTAGAGGACTGGATCAAGAAAACGTGGTACATAGACACAATGGAATATTATTCAGCAATCAAAAATGAGAAACTAGGGACATTTATAGAAACATGGATGGAACTAGAAGGAATTATACTCAGTGAAATGAAACAACAACAACAACAACAAAGAATAAGCTCAAGGAAATGGGCAATTATAACCAAAAGCAAACAAAAAACTAAACAAGACCAATAAACCAAGATAAACCAAAGGGACCATGGCGGGGAGGGGAAGGAGAGGAGGGCAAAGACAGGAATGAGGGCAGAAAAAGCACAAGGGACTAAGGTGATGGTGCACGGGTGGAATGGTGGTGCGTACTCCCTGGGGAATACAAATGATGTCAAATATAATTAATAAAAAATAAAAATAAAAAAGAACATGTGAGTGACAAGTGTGCAATAAATATATGCATTAATTTAACAGTAAGAAAAATATTAACATATATCTGAAATGTAGACATATTCATTCTGATCTGACATGAAAGATCTTAGAAGTTATAACAAAAGGAAGTCTAAACAAACAAATAAAAAGCTCTCTTGCCCAAAAGAAAACATCTCAATATGAAATAAAGTTCTGACATATTTCAATGACAAAAACTAGTAAGGAAAAAATGCATTAACTATTATTTAGCTAGATTAAATATCTACAACATTTAAAATTATTTAATTGATTTTATTTGTGAATATTTGTTAACTATTTGGAGTGTATATTATAAGTTCTTTGGATGAATTTTTCTTCAATCTAGCAATTCCTGTTTTTCTAAATAACTAGCTAATCTTCTGTGTAAGATTTTCTTACTCCTCAGCCTTTCCATGAACCATACATACCTGCTTGATATGCCATTCTATCTACAAAACTACTTTGCTCTTCATGCTACCTATGTTGCAAAGGTGATCTCACATCTCACCTTCTATTATGCCCCTTTAATTTCCTGAGTTATCTACCACCTTATAACTCTCTTTCTCAAGACAGCTAGTTTTCTATGTTTGGATATTTTCAAAATCATCTCAAACTTAACATATTCAAAATTTCAAGTTATCTTTTTCTCAGAAAACCTTTTCAGTTCTCACCAATACCATCCCAGCTCAGAATTTAAGACTCCTCTCTTTCCTTATTCTCATTTCTTCCAAATAACCACTGAGTACTTTCCAGTTTCTTAAATGTTTCTGAAATTAATTTACTTCCTGCTTTGCTAATGTAATTATCTCAGATTAAACGTGTGGTATCTCTCAACCAGATCATACAATTTTGATATGCAGTTCCTTTATACTGGCATCTCTGTTTCCAAACTTTCCAATTCCATTCTTCTCTGTATTCCAGTATGATGAACTATCAATGTAATTCTCTCTCATCATCTCTCAGTTTAAATTCCTTGGATATAGTCCAGATTCATTAAAACAGTTCATTAGCTGACTCCTGGTTATTTCTCTAGCTTCATCTTTTTTCACTTCTCTGATTTATACTATACTATTCAGATTTACACTTCTCTGTGTTATATCTTATATCTCAATCTTTTTCAAAGTGTTTCATCTTCTTGCAATATATTTTCTAACTCTTTCCACAAGCCTAATTTCTACCTGATGAAATGCATGACTAAAGAGCACAAAATTTCACACCAGACAAATCTGAGTTCAAATGTTAACTCTGTCATTTATAAGCCAATATGAGTGGCAGAGATTTTTAAGATTCTCTAATAAGTCTCTTTTTTTATTTATTAAAATATTTTAAAATTTACATATACTTGCCATTAATTGTAATCCCCATGTATTCCCCATCACCATCTCACCAGTGCACCATCACC
>JAGFMF010011889.1:482839-499534 GCA_019455555.1 Galemys pyrenaicus
TCCCCAGTCTGTCCTTGACTCTTCATTTTTGGTTTCTGTGTCTTTATTGCTGTTATTGTTATTATTAATATTGTTCTTATTCCTTTCCTTGATCCTCATGCAGAAAGGGATAGGATCACAATCTAATAAGTCTTTGAAAGGAGGGTAGTTGTGATACTTATTTGGGAGAATTGCTGAAAAAAATAAGTTTCATAATCTGGTGTAAGTGCAGTTCCTTGTGAAGAGGTACAGAATATACTATTCCAAAATATGCCACTTTGGTACAAGTATTACTTTGAGATAAAGATAGTTGAGAAGCAGCTGATGTAGGGAATGTTTTCTGCCATCCCCTTATCTGCCTAAAGGCAAGAAATAAATTTCCCTTCCTTGCTGTGTCCTCCCTAATTCAGGAAGAGAAGAGCACTTGTTATTGGAGAGTAGGACTCCACACCAAGATAAATTTGCAGAAATAGACCTTACTAAGATAACCTTTAGCTTTCACAAATTTCTCTATATGCTTTCTAGTCACGTTCTTGTGATTTATCATTCCTTGATGTCCGTTTAAAACCCCTTTCTTTTTAAAAATGGTATGTGAACTTCAAAAACTAACCTGTTTTTTTTTTTACCTTTTTTCCCTGTAAATGTCTGTGTCCATAAAATATTAATAAAATGGTATCCTTTACCTCACATTTTTTATATGTCTTTTATTAGGTTAACTGAAAGACCTCTAACCTAACCTAGAAGGTAAAGAAATGTTTTCTTCCCTTCCAGACACTTTGAAAGGAATAATTAGGTCTAGCAATTCTCAATGTGCAAGAATTAACAAATGTGAATATTTTATTATCAACTTTTGATATTTTGACTGTTATTTTATATATTTAGGTAGATCAGAAGACTCCCAGAAGACAATTTATTCTTAGGATTTTCATCTTTATTTTTTATTTTGTTTGCACACATTAGAAAAGTCTAAATATTCTTTCAATGAATACATTTAAAAATCCACTTAAAAATCTAAAAACCTTTCTAGACAGCATACTCTGTATTATTTGTAGTATAGCAATTATTATATAGCTTTAAATTTTGATAGTCACCTCTTTTCCGTATCACATCGCCTTCAAGAGACTTCTGAAAAAAATAACCCTTGAAAAATTAATATCTCTGGGATAGTTTATATGGATGTTTAAAAACAGGTCATGGCTTCTTTATATGTCCTTCCCTCCCTGATCTTTGCATTGAATAAGGTTTGGTAATGACCTACCACAGTGTAAATAATAATCACATTAATAAAATGTACAGAGATAAATATCACCAATGTAATTACTAACATCTCTTTTAATGCAAAACATGAGAAGATGATGCTTCTTGAAAGAATGAGCCCATAAAATATCTTCTTTCTAATCAAATAGTGGATAGTGAAGAAATGGATAAAATCACGGAAAACAGCCCATATTTCTAACCCCCCATAACAGTAAAAATTCAGCCTGTCTAATGCAAATATTATCTTGCAGAAATGTCACATTTTATAGCATTTCTAGTTGGCAATCCATATATGTTTAGCTTCTATCAAAAAGATCGGAGCTGTAATCTGGACCTTTATTGAAATTACGTTAATATGAAAATTTAACATATAATTTTACGTATTACTACTACATGATTATCTGGTTGATTCATTTGGTTTCAAAAGTAGAATTTCTGCAAATTTCATCCCATACAACCTCTTATTTTTGAAGTAACTAGTACATACAGAGGACTATCCGACTTTCAGAAAAGCAAATGTTATTGAAATGCTTTCAAGACATATGTAGGTATTTCAGAACTGATGAAAGGTCACTTTCTAAGTGAGAATATTTGCAGTATGGTAACAAATCTCAAGTTTCGTACACTAGAGTGTATTTGTTTTCCATTTGCTGCCATAACATATGACCCAAACTTAGTTTGTTTAAACAGCACGATTATCTTGCAATTCTGTGGGTCAGAAGTCCTACAGATCTCTGACTAAAAAATCAAGGTGTTGCATGTTTCTGTTCTTTTCTGGAGGCCCTTCAGGGTCATGTGTCTTTGTCTATAAGTCAAGGAATTAAGGCATTACCCTTTTTTCAATGGACAAACAAGGTTGTGTCCTTCGCATTTCATATCACTATGGCGTCCTCTATTCTCACATCTTCTGATTTTACTCCTTCCACTTTACAAATATTTCTGCTTTAACCCAGGCAATTCAGGGTAATGTTATTTCAACATACTGATTAAAGCATCAGTCCAGTTTCTCCAGAAACACAGAGTAAATGGGATGTGTGCATATATACCTCTCTGAATTGTCTCTGAGCAGAATTCCCTTTCTGAGGGAACTGAAGTCTTTCTTTGAAGGCCTTCCACTGATTGGATGAAGCCCACCCACATGATGTGGGGTAATTGGCTTTCTTCACAGTTTACTGAGCTAAAGATTGATCTCATTTTAAAAACACCTTCACAGCACATCTACACTGGTGTTTCATCTTGGTCCAAATATCTCAGCGCTCGGTCTAGCAAGCTGACACAAAATTAACCATCACAAGCTGTGACTTTAATTTTATCTGCAATCTTAATTCCTGTCTGCATTTTCCAGAATCCTAGGTTTCTGACATCTCTTCGAGGTCATTACTCTGAACACCACATGTGTGTGTGTATGTGTGTGCCTGTGTGTATTCACAGGTGTATTTGTTTTGCTTTGTCCTTTCCCTACAACATCTTGTGAGGTCCTTTATTGAGAGAAAATCTTATCAGGTAAAATGGTAATCATAGCCTTCCCTGTTTTTTCTCTATTCTCTTGCTTCTTAACCTCCTCTAACAGCTAAAACGCAACTCTAGGCAATATGTCTTCTGGTTAATTTGTTTCTCTGTCACTTTGTTGCAATATTTGAATTTCTTTTTTCTTTATAATATTGTATGTTTATCAACTTACAATCACTGTCACCTTAGGTAAATTACCTTAACCTCTCTAAATGTTGGTACTCTCATCAATAATATGTGCTTAATGATCATTGAGATTTTAGTTTAAAATAAAAAGACAATACCTATATAACATCTGTGGAAGTTCCCTAGTACATTTGAATGATTAATACTTATCTTAGTGTTTTAAGAATTTTTTAAATAGTAGATATTGCTCTTTTATTGTATTTAGTAGGAATATTTTTCCAAGTAATTTTTTATGTGTAAGTATTCCTTGAATTGTGTTTTTCTGCATATTTTTAAAGTTCATTAGTGTAAAATATTGGAAATGTGAAAGTTATTCTTCACCTAAAATCACACTACCCCCTTGTTTTTTCATCCATGAGTGTGCGTGTTACATGTTAGCTCTAAAGCAGGGCTCTGAAGGGGTCCAAAGGCTCTTAGCATGAATCACATGAGAAGAATCGACCTGCAGAACACCTGTTTCCCCAAGTCATCTGCCCCATTCCTTTCTTTATGGAAAGTCAGTTTCCAGCCCCCTGAATTTGGCTGGCACTATAGGACTGAGTTCAGCCAATGACATGAAGGTGGGGAGTGTTGGATGCCACTTTCATAATGTGCCTCAGAGACCTTCCCTTAGGACCTCTACTTCTAGGCTTCTGTACCTTGGCCAGATCATAAGGCCTTGGAGGCTGGAAGAATCTGCAGATGGAAGCCTTCTGGGTTCCTGAATAATAGTATGAAACAGAGCCCTGACCTTACTTTATTGTGATGAGAGTAAAGGGAAAAAGAAACATGAGTGAAAAACAGTTTTCTATAAGCCAACATGGTGGTTGTTGTAGTCGACAGTCTATGTTGATTAATAAATAGCCCTGTTATAATTCTGCTGGTTTAATTCCAAGAGAAAACTTAACTGGTTAACCTTGGTCCAGGAAGTCTAAGGGTAAAATATAGGATGGGGTTGTTACCTGAGAATAATGTATAATTCATTAAATTAGACAATACAGGCACAGCCTCATGAAGGGATCCCACAAAGAAGTTAATGCCAATCTTATTATTTTGAAAGTTTTTATAAATGGCAAATATTTTTAATATCTTCCCAACAAATCTTCAGTTCTCATTGAATGTTAGTTAAACCAAACATATATAGAATAGCCCTTTCACAGAATTTTTTCCACCCTTTTATTGTGAGGTTGTGCTTGAATTGGGGGGATTGAAAGGCAGATATGACCCTGATTCACTCAGGTATTATCATCTGCAGCTCATCTCCTATAAGTAAGGCTTTTTGAAATCTGAAAGCTGCAAGGTCATCTCTCCAGGAAAATCCTGTTGATCATTCAGCAATTTATCTTGGATCAACTCACTTCCTTCTGTCTATCCTTTAGGTAAGTAAATCTTGTTTGATTTATCCAAATAGAGTGAAGGGCATCCCAGAGTGTGGGCATGTCATCATTCCAAAATTCTGAGCATGCTATTCACTTATATTTAATCAGGCTGCATAACACAATGAGATAGCACTTCCCACGTATGCAAACAGCCCCTTTAAAAAGCAAACACACAAAAATAGAAACAAGTGTTGGTGAGGGTGTGGATAAAGTAGGCCTTGTACACTGTTGGTTGGAATGTAGACTGGTCCAGCCTCTGTGGAAACAATATGGCTTTTCCTTAAAATATTTAAAATAGGTCTACTATATACTGCAACAATTACACGTCTAGATAGATAGTCACAGAATACAAAATCATATTTGAAGTGATTTAGGCATTCCTCTGTTCACCGCAATGCTGTTCAGTAGCCAAGCTACCACAATAAGTGTACAATGGTAGATGAGTGGATAAAGTAGATGTGGCATATATACACAATGGAACGATACCCAGACTATTAAAAAAATGAACTCTTGTCCTTTGGAACAACATGGATGGAACTTGAGGGGATAATATAAGTGAATAAGTCAGAAGCATAAAGACAAATACCAGATAGCTTCACTCATATATGGGCAATAAAGAAAAAAAAAAGAAAAATGAAATAGGTAAGACTAGTCATAACAAATCCTGGAAATAAGACCATAGCACTGAAGCAACCAGATGCGGAGAGGGGTTAAAGGCAAGGGATGGAGGGGCCTACTGTTCTGTGGTAGAGGATTATAGGTGCTTTTTTTTATTATTTTTTATGTTTTTTTCAAATATTTACTTATTTATGCATACAGAACCTGGGGTACAGGTGAGAGTAGTGGGAGGTGAGAGGATTCACCAGAGACAGAGCACATTGCAGAACAGGCAGAGCGACTGAAATACACTGCTGAAGGGAGCAGCAGGCAAGGCAGGAGAGGTCTGCCACACCATGTGGGTCTCCTCCCTGGCAGCGATCGAACCTGCGGTGCTGTGCCGCGGATGCTTCACAGTGCGGCGCTCAACCCGCTGTGCTACCAGAGAAGCCCGATTATGGGTGCTTTGTTGGCAGGCATGGTGTGGTGCCACATATGTGAAGAATTGTAAACTCTAGATCATATTTAGTGTTGTAAACCTATTTTCTCTTAGTAAAAATAGTCATCCAGAGGGCTGTTGATGGAGTTGCTATTCTAGAGTGTTTAGATGGGCAGTCAAGAACTTAATCTAGGTAACCTCAACAACATAAACGAGGAAAGTGATTATGGCAAAAAAGATGAAGATGTCCCAAAGGAAATGACACTGGTAAAATCTTTCCATTAAAGACTCTGAGGGATAATTTATGACATTAAAAGTGAAAGGTATAAAATGTTAAAGGCTTATCTAACCGTAGAAGTAGTTATAATTCATCGAAAGCTGGAAAGATACTCATTGTAGATCACAAATCATTTGATGGGCAAAGAACAGAATTGCTCTGACCTTATTTTTTTCTTTATTAAAACAAGGGAAAATAACACTATAAACCTGAATGATTTTAGTGTTTATATTACTGTGCCCTAAGTTAGGTCTATTGTTTCTTTTTCTTTTTCTTTTTTAATTCTCTACATAATTTAACCTGCACTTAGAGAATATCCAATGCATTCACAGCAATAAGTATTTTGCATCAAGGAACTGTCAGCGTTGTTGGGATTATTTTACACTCTGTTTTTCACAGTCTAGGTGTTGCTCACATGCTGCAGTTTAATTTTGGATTGGTGCTAGGTGTTTCTTTGTCTTTATCTGAAAGACTGATAACACTCTCAACATAGTTTTAGATACAACTAAATGACAAAACAAACAAACAACAACTTACAGAAATACATTGCAAATTCTAGAATTTTTAATAAAAGGTTACTATAGTTTATAAAACAGTAGTAGCTTATAAAGAGTGATTCCATTCTAATGTCTTGGTGAACTTCTTTTTATTTTGATTCTTAGCTAGATAAAATCTCATAAATGAATTAATCTTCCTCTGGAATGATGATTACCTTCTTAGAATAACTTGTAATGTAAATAAATAAATAATATGTCTGCAAAAAACTTAAAATTTGTTGGCCTTGGCAGAAATACATTGGGTATCTCATAGTGGTTTTGATTTGCATTTCTCTGATTACAAGAGATGCTGAGCATTCTTTCATACACCTGTTGGCCATTTGCATTTCCTCTTTGTAGAAGTGTCTTTTTAGCTCTTTTGCCCATTTTCTGACTGGATTGTTTTCTTTGTTTTTGTTTAGTCTGGTCAGATCTTTAAGTCCCTCATCAGTAGTGTTGTATGCAAAGATTTTCTCCCTGTCAGTGGGGTGTCACTTTGTTTTGGTTGGTGTGTATTTTGCTGTACACAACCTTTTAAGTTTGAAATAATCCCACTTGATGTCTAATATATATAAAGAAATAAAAAAAATGCTTCCTAAGAATAAAAAAAAGTTAACCTTAAAAATCTACAATTCAACAAAACTTCTAATTATTCTATTACTTAGAAATTTCATTATATACTCAGAAAAAAAAAGAATGATTTTTTTTTTCAAAAATGTAGTACATACAAGTGACAAACACATATTTAGGGACATTTCTTATAAACAGCAACAATAGGGGCATCCCTGGTGACACAAGGGTTTAAGTCTCTACACTATGAAGCTATTGGCAGTCCCTGCAGCATGAGTTGGATCCCCTGCCAGAGAGCTAACCCACAGGGTCTGTTCTGCTCCCCAGTGTTTTTGGTGAATCCTCACCTCCCCACAGCTCTCACACCTTTGACTTATACCCTGGTTCTTGTATACATACATTAGTAAGTCTTTTTAAAAAATAAACAATAGCAGCAACATGGAGCACAGCCAAAATAGTAATTTGACAAATTTTTTAGTGCTTATTTATTTGAATCCAATAATCTATTAAATTTAGATTGAAAATCTTATTTTTAGTAAACCATTCAGCTTCCCTATACTGATTCTCCTTAATGAGTCATGTAGTAATTTCCAAATATATTCAAAGTATGTTCTCCATATGTATATGCGACTTTAGTTGTGGCTACATAGAATGTATGTGGATATTAGTATATCTACTTATGTTTTATCCATCTATGGATAAATGAAATGAAATAAATGAAAACTGCAATCTGTACTATATATCAGTAACCAATAATCTTGCTATAAGTTACACTTATTAATGTGGAATCATTCGTCAATAATAACAGTTGATGCTTTTCATTATTCTTTTGTGTCCTTCATTTTCTCAGCTTTGTGTTGTTTCTAAAAAATAGGATACATTCAATCACTGTCACTAATGAAAAAATGTGTTGAATATATTTCCTTAAACTCGATTGATGTATGCAAGGTGATTTTTTTTATTTGATATTGTTTTGAAAGATTGTGTTGATTTTGAAAAACTTTAAAGTGCCAAATAAAGGGAATAATATTTTCTCAGGTACTTAATCCAATATAAAGCATGAAGATATGTGGTTGTTTATTTGTACATAGTATTTCATATATATATGCATCTGTGTAGATGTGTAATACAAGGAATGGCATTATATTTGTTAATTTCTGATTTGTAATTTCTTGTCAGGTTTGTATCAACTAGAATTACCTGTGTCCAGATCTCTTCTGGCTACATAGGATTGTCATTTATTTGGACTGCCCCTGTAGAAATTCAGGACTTTGCACTAGCTTGCAGGATCCTGAAATGAATTTTATATTACTATAGTTGTCATTTTATGTTTTTGTGCTAGCAACATTATATTAGCTTCGGAAACTGATTTCACTCATGTCCTTTCTACTGATATTTTGAAAAACCAAACAGGTGTTCACTTGGGACTGTGAAAGCTTTCTAGGACATGAACGTTTAGGTAACGTAGTGTGTTTTATTTAAATTATGCTTTGCGACTACTAGCTAAATGTTTGAAGACAAAATAATTAAATACACAGTGTTCCTGTCAATTGATTCTAAAGCTACTGTTCAAATAAGTTTTATGTCAATTTGGCAATACTGCCGTGATGTGTGACTTTGCTTTTAACAAACAATATATTGCTGTGAAGCAAACAAATATTTAACTAGACTTTAGAAGTCCTTGTGAGATTATCAGATGTCTATTGAAATATGACTTATGGCATTAATATTTTTAACCTTGCAGAAAATCTAAAAAATATAGACATGAGTTTAGTTGTACAAACTACACCAATTATCTGCTTGTCAACAGTTGACAGTCATTTATTTTCATGATTCAGAGTGATAGTAAAGAATAAAAATTCCTGTTACTATAATCAGAGTGTATCGCTGTAAATCACTCAGTGACAATCTAAAGCAGTTTTCAATTACTCCAAGGACAAATTTTTCTTTTTTTTGGCTATTGATTCAAAAGAAAGTAAGAAAGATTTAAGAAATATCTTGTAAGTGCTGAGCTCAGAATTTAGGATCAAATATCATCAATTGATATTCTCCTGAGACAAGAGGTTTACCAGAGTTATATTGACCTATATTAGTTATTTTGCTTCACAAACTGATGTTGGCTAGGACCAATTCTTGCTATTTGTGAAATTGATGATATTGCAAATGGCTTCAAATTTTGACAGTGCTTCCATTAACCACTTGCTTATTGGAAGGCAGAATTCTTAATCTCTTTAATAAAAAATTCAGTTTAGCAATGTGTAATATTAGAATTCCTTAATCTTAGCACTGTGAAAAATGTGAAAATGAATAAAGTATGATACATGTAATAGTGTGATGTTTGGTTACCCAAAGATACTCTTCTAATTATCACTCCTCTATTTCATATGCTTTTCTATGTTTGAAATAGTCAGTTCTTAGATTACATTGCAAGTTTATTAAAAATTAATAAAAGATGTATATAATAAGATGACAATTGTCTTATGATTACAGTGACCTAAAAATAATAAAAAGTTACTTATATTTTTGTTTGGAAATATAAGAGAAATGGTTAATTTTATAAGGGGGCCTTAGATGTTGGTTTTGTTTTATTTGAAATATTCACCATTATTACTATATTGTAACATGTAAATCAGCACTAATACCTCTAATTGCCAAATTTCTAAGTGACTCAGGCTCAGGTCATGTACAGATTTTTTTTTAATTGATTTCATCTAGACTTTACTTACCATCAAGTGATTAGTTCTCCCAGTTTAGAATGTGAGCAGTTTTTGTGTGTCTCTGCCACATGTTTCTATTGAAAATAACAGTGTAGAACCCAGAATTCTTATGTGTCCATGTAGGAATGTTCTTATTGATCCTTCCCATCAAGCTCCTTTACTAAACCTACAACTTTGTACTCATCATTTTCAGCATAGTTAAGTAATAGAGAGATATGTCTCAAAGTCTTAATTAGAATTTATATAGAACATATTTCCATCTTGCAGAATATTGATTATGGCATTTATTGTGCTATTTTAATTTAATTGAGTACTTTCTAGAGAAGCTATGTCTTTTTCACCTGCCTAGCTTCCCTAATATTTTTTGATTTGTTTTCTATACATTGAGAGTTGTTCTATTAGGACTATACATTTTCTTTATTCATTTTCATGTACTAGAAAGTTTTCCTACAAAAAGTTTAGGTATGACTCTCTAATTGTATCAAATTGTTCAGATTTAATAATACATGAACCTTATCACAAGTGCTTTGGAGTGAAAGGGAAGAAATAACACATTCCATTTCCAATGCATATGAACTACGTATCTTTAAGGATATAGTTTGGAAAACATCTAGTATACATCCATTAAAATTTGAAGGCTACACTGGTCAATAACTTTTGATTATAAATCAAGCTGTCTTACAAAAGTTGCCTCTCTCCTTGAATGTTGTTCATGATAGTTTTTCTTTCCTCTTCAAAATCAATTTTTAAATGACTGTTTAAAAGGGAATACTTGGTAAAAACTTTATACCCTTTGGCTCCAGATACCATATTCCAGATTTGCTGACTCATTTGATAAACAATCTCAAAACTGTCAAATTGCTCAACAACAACAACAAAAATATGGGAACTGCAGCCTTTGCCAAAGTAGAAGTTTATTTTTCTTGAACAGCTGTTCTCTGAATGTTCAGTTTAATGAATCACAAAACAAGATCTATCAAAAGTTATAAAAAATGTTGCCTTTTATCTTAGTTTTGCTGCAAAGAATTTGAATCTATCCAGGGACTGGATTTGGCAGTAAAACATAGTTGCTTCTATCACAACTTTTTGATTCAAGATGTATATATGAAATACGGGACGAATTTCCAAACTTGAGTTAAACTATGACTTATTATCTCAGAGATTATTGGAGATACTTAGCATCCTCTTCTTACAATTCTCCATCCAGACTGATACAAACTTGAACTCGGGATTTTTATGAATGTTTTCTGAAATTGTACTGTTTTTGTAGAACTTTATTTATTTAGCATACTGAGAGTATTGTAAAGAGGACAGAGTGTAATTCAGAGCCATGTTAAAAAAAATCATATAATGTTCTCCCCAAGCCTAGTTATTACACATAGAATTGTCCTCAAAATTAAATTAAAATTGAATTAAAAACATTTGTTGTTGCCAACGATACATCAACTCAGATGAGGGTTAAATGGAAGACTGGAGTACTAGTATTTGCACCTATTATAACAGGTTGGGTTTTAGTTAACTTTCTTCATGGTTTTCAGAAAAAGAGAAACTCTTGAAATATGATGGCATTTACTATATTGTAAACTGGAAGGAAGAGTATATGTAGGTTTTTTTTAACATTATGTTATTCAAATTGGAACTACAATGACTAGATGTTGTTTGGATGACTTGTAAATTTTTGGCAATAGCAATAGATTTTTACTACCATAATAGTTATAAAATAAATGTTAATTAGATGGTCAGTGGATATTTGCTATTTCTTTATTAAAATAGTGTCATAGAGAGAGACTACAGGTCAGAATATCTTTGGCAATGCTGGTAAACCTATATTTGTTTTTTCCTTTGAACAACTGTGGATTCTCTTACACAATTCACATGTCATGTATTTAAGGATCATAAATTTTGTGAGTGATTACCACCATTAACATTAGTGTGTAATAGTTTGTTTCAACTCATCAATTAAATGAAAGATTATAATCTACTTTGGATGAAAGGTTTATGCTTCTGCTTGAAGTAAGTGATGTTTGAGAGGTGTCAGGTTTATTTAAAGTAGAAGAATGTTAGAGAATACACACAAAGAAATAATGAATTCTTCAAGGCAACATTACATCAATTTCGTACTAGTATTGGTAATACTTTAATGGTATAATTAGATGAAGAATATTTAAAAATATATTTATAAACACATTTAAACAGAAAAAACGTGCAAAGTAATGATGTACAAATATATTTAAAAAATAATTTATCTTTCCAGCCTCCCTGGTGGCACAAGTGGTTAAGCACCACACTATGAAGCATCCACAGCCATTGCAGCACAAGTTTGATCTCTGGCAGGGAGATGAATGACATGGCACAGCAGTTCTCTCCTGCCTCAACCACTGCTCTCTCAGCAGTGCATTTCAGCAAATCTGCCTGTTTTGTTCTCCATTCTGTCTCTGGTGAATCTTCCCCCAAACTTCTGGCCTGTACCCCAGTTCTTATATGCATGAATAAGTGAATCTTAAAAAAAAAAAAAACTTCCATAAAAGATATATTCTGTATTTTCACAATGACAAAATACCTCACAATAAAAAAGATCCACCTATGTGGAAATTAAAGAATACACTTAAAAGAATAGATTTTAGTTTTAGAGAAGTTTTAGGTTTAGAGAAAAATTGAGCATAAAGTTTCCATATACTTCTACTTCCTTCACACACAGATTTTCCTGTTACCAAAGCTGGCGTTATTGTGGTTGGTACAATTGAAGTGCCAGTATTGATCTATCATTATTAGCTAAAATTTAATGTTTACCTTAGTGTTCACTCTATTGTACAGCTTTATGGGTTTTGACAAATTCATTATGTCATGAATCCAGCACTGCAGCCTCATATACAACAGTCTCACTGCTTGAAAAACCCCATGTTCAGAGTACTCATCCTTCTCTCCATCCCCTTGAATCACTGTCAGCCTCTGCTCTCTCACAGAGTACTACCACACAGTGCATAGCTTTTTTAGACCACTGCTATTACTGGGCAATGCATGGTGAAGATTCCCCCATGTTTTTCTGTTGCCTCCTAGCACACATCTTTATTTCTCTTACACCACTCAATTGATTGTAGCTTCTGTTCACCTGTTCAAGAGTGTCTTGGTTGCTTCCATTATTTTGATCACTATGATATAGACAGTAGTTCAAAGGCTTTTTGTGTACTTAAGATTTTTAGTTATTTGGGTAAAAAATTAGGAACATGATAGTTGGATTTTTATTGTAAGACTTTTTAGCTTATTAAGAAACTGTCGAACTAACTTTCAAAGTGGTTGTGCCATTTTGCATTTACATCAACTTCTAAGGTGAGGTGTATTTTGCCCATTTATAGTTTCTTTTAAGATTGTTTTGGACATTAAAGAGTTTTTGTATATTTAGAAGACAATTTCTTTCTTAAAAAATGTGTTTGGCAAACATAGTCTCCCAATCTGTGTCTTGTTTTTTTTTTTTTTTTTTTTTTAGTTCTTCAACAGTATCTTTCACAAAACACTGATTTTCAATTTTAATGAAGTCTAACATCAATTTGATGTGGTATCTAAAACATCATCACCAAACTCAAGGTTACCTAGATCTTCTGAATATTTAATAATTTAGTGATTTACATTTACATTCATTTTTGATTAATTTGTGTAATTTGGATGTTCTATAGTTGATTTTTTTTTTCATGTGACTATGCAGTTGTTTCAGAGCCATTTGTTGAAAAGATGAACCTTTCACTATTGATTTGTTTTTATTCATGTGTCAAAGACCCATTGGCAGTGTTTGTATGGGTCTATTTCTGGGCTCTGAAATCCATTCTATTAATCTATTTGTTCTTTTGCCAAGAGCACATTAACATTAACAAAGTGAGTCTTAATGTCAGGTAGTATCAATCCTCCAATTTTATTTTTTTCTTTAGTATTATAGTGCTTTATTCTGAGACTTTATCTCTCTGTATAAACTTCAGTGTGTCATTATGGAACTCTATTAAAACATGGGTATCTTGAAAATGGGATATATTGACCCAAAAGATAATATATTAATAGTCATTAAAGTGTAAAATATATTTTGTCTTTAACACTGAAGTTGTAATTCTACTAATTAGACTAAGTCTACTAATTAGACTAATTCTACTAATTAGATTAAGAAAAACATTAGAGATGTATATAATGTATTCATCACACAGTTTAGTAAAGAAAAAACTAAATTAAGAAATTGAGTTATGTAGATTTTAATTTGATATTAATTATATGATAAATAGGTATAATACTGTGTCCCAGATATTTCTCCCAATGAATAGAAGATTCAAACTAATTCTGACTTATACAAAATATGGACAACTATTCAGTTATAAAAATATGTGCTGTGGAGAAATAACTCATAACATAAGTTTTCTATATCCTATAAGTTGTTGAAAAAAGGCTACACATCATTTGAAGTAAATAATCCAAGTTGGATAAAACGTTGCATTAAACTATTTTAATGTAAAATATCTAACTTAATATACACTTAAAACATCTAGTATGTAGAAGTTAAAATAGTATTTATTAACATGTTAACTGTAGTTTGTCTTGGTATTTTAAAATAAATCATGGTACCTATTTCATGGAAGGATATACAGTTCCCCACATCAACAAGTGATTACCAGGGAACCAGCTGGATATTCTGAAATGCAACCCAATGCAGAGATTGTCTCAGATTCTGCTTGTTAAGGGTTCAGCCCTATATTACTCCTCTGCTTATTACCTATGCTTTTGATCAATCAGATGTTCCCAGAAACCCCTCTTTGTATTTCATTAATTTACTAGTGTGAATCAGAGAATTCAAACAAATATTTTATTTTTGTATTTTACCAGTTTATTATACTCAAAACAAAATTCAACTGTGTAAATTTTGAAAAATTTAACTTTTTTTCAACGATTTATGGAATGGACAGCATCCCATCTAACGGATAGAAAGGAGGTGCTAAGAGCCATCAAAATGAGACCGTTATAGTCAGGAAAGAGTGGGAACAAGGAAGTTCACTAGCAAAAAGTAAATTGGTGGTGTTCAGGTCACTTTTGTTTAGGTAGTGACAGCTTCTCCTCTTTTTTTCCTGAGATTTTGATATTTCAAAATCAAGTTTCATAAAATAGGTTGATTTTTATTATTGTCTTCTCTAGGTTAGTCTTGAAGCCACATGCTACTCAGAGATTCCCTATTTCTTTGATTTTATACACACTTCATGTTCTCTCCTTTTGGTTCAGGTAACAATTGGCTAAATCATTTGAATTTATGTCTTATTTTTCTTAACTCTCTTAGTTTTCATATTCAGGGTATTTTTCTTTCATGTGACATTTCTATCACGCTGTCTTTTAATCCTTCCAATTATTATTTTTAATACCTAGGTATTGTTTTCTCATTTGTTTCTTTTAACAGTGTTATTTTTGTAAAATTATATAAATTATAAATTTTAATTTCACTTTCAGATAATACATTTTCTTGATTGTTTCTTTCCAGTTTCTCTGTTTGGGAGAATGTTGATTCTCTACACTTGACAATTTCTTCTGTATGGAAGGAAATCTTGAGCATAACATACCGAAGCTCTCTTGTTCCTTAATAACAGTGGAAACCAAAGAAGGTGGGTTTTGATAAAAACCTAGTACTGAGTTGTTTTTACTTATTTTTTATTTTTTTATTACAGTTATGTTTGTGGAGGTGAAGTAGGTTTGCAGCATTGTTTCTTTTGATAGTTATAGGTTCAAGCCCTATAAATGTATGTTTTTATACTTTGCCTGCCACCAAAATTTCATAACTCTTTCTTCCCTCGCCCTCAACTCCTAGAAGCCACCCCAGTCACACTCCCTTACTAGTTGCCTCAGGGTTGGAATCAGATGTGAAGGGTTTGTCATTGGTTTAGTTTTGTCTCACCCTTTATTTCATTTCTCTCTATTCCACTTATAAGTGAAACCATCTAACATATATTTCTGCTTCTGACTAATTTTGCTTAGAATTATTCTTTCCAGTTCCATCCATGTTGTCACAAGTGGCAAGAATGTGTGTGTGTTTTTTTTTTTTTTATTGCTGAATGGTATTCCATTGTGTGTCTCTCTCCACTTTTTTCTGTCCACTCCTCTGTTTTTGGGCACATAGGTGTTTCTATAACCCAAATATAGTGAAAGGCCTGCGGTTTTAAGAAGCACACTGACCAGTAGAGCTGAGCTGAATTACCTGAGGATCAGTTAGTAACAAATACATTTAATTTTCTATTTGCCAAAATAGAGTTATTTCTCAATTAATTTGATACCATCAGAGGAGAGCTATTTTTTATCATACTCACCCCTATTAAGGCAATGACATGTAGAGTTATTTTTTATTGGATTGCTGTATTTTAAATTTGCTTGTTTTTTCTCTTTCTTACAACTTTGTGAAACACCAAATTCATATTTATGAGTGAAATACTGAAAGCTTATTAAGAGTTTGTGTAAGGTGGTACAGTTTGCCTAACACAGGTTTTTTTCCACAGCAGCTTTATTAGCCTCTTGACCCAAACATTCTATGTTGTGAAGGGCTGTCCTGTGCTTACAAATGGAGGGCAGCATTTCTAGTTTCCCCACAGTGGGTACCAGCAATGTTCGCTCCACTGTGTCAATCAATGCTGTCTCTGAACTTTGTGAACTATCACCTGAGGACAACACTGCCTCCACTTGAAAACCACTGATCCAGGTGGCATGGGAAAGAGTTAACTGCATCTTTGTAAGATCTACAAGTGTCAGTACAAGTAGGTATTTTCTTTGTTGTTGTTCAAGTATTATATAGAAAAAAACAAAGAGTCATACAAACACAAACCCTCCAGAGAAGAATCTGGCCTTGTACATCCATTGCCTTCTTAATTCTAAATGTTTGGGGAATATCTTTTCTATTGTTTTGTGTTATCCCATTTGGCTCTTTAATACTTACTGTACTGTTATATTATTTTATTTATTTTTTTACCGTTTTTAAAATTTATATATATTTGACATCAATTGTAATCCCCATGTATTCCCCATCACCATCTCACCTGTGCACAATCACCTCAGTCCCCCATGCTTCAGTCTGCCCTTAGCCCTCCCCCTTCCCCCTCCCCACCAAGTGTCCCCAGTCTGTCCTTCTCTTTTCATTTTTGGTTTTTGTGTCTTTATTGTTGTTGTCGTTATTATTATTGTTCTTATTCCTTTCCTTGATCCTCCTTTGGTTCCCTTATGTTCCTCCTAAGGGAGGAACCATCTGGTATTTTTCCTTTGCCTTCTG
>JAGFMF010011889.1:504905-528071 GCA_019455555.1 Galemys pyrenaicus
GGAAGATGGGAGCACGAGGGACTGAGGTGATGGTGCACTGGTGAGATGGTGATGGGGAATATATGGGGATTACAATTAATGGCAAGTATATGTAAATTTCAAAATATTTTAATAAAAAAAGGAAAAACAAAACAAAACAAACAAACAAAAAAAAAGAAACAGGCACTTCCAAAAACCCACTGACTGAGTCCCTGTAAAAAAAAAAAATTCCTTCTCCCTTCCCCTTAGAACATGACTGTGTTTGGAAATGGTTCTTTAAAGAGGTAATTGAGTCACCTGATAGATGAGATGGGCAAGATGCAGAGGGAAGACCATAAGGACATGGAGAAGGTGGCTGTCTGTAGCTAGGTTTAGGATTCAGGAGTCACCAATCTTGCCACCTTCTTCATCTCAGACTTCTTGTCTCCAGAATTGTGAACAAATATGTTTCTGTTGCTATTCTCTGGGAGAGCTTGTTACAGCAGCCCCAGCACATGAACAAATCTCCTTCATCCCCACTTAGATTTGAATCTCTATTGTCTCTTTAAGGAAAATTTACACTTGTTCAGTTTACTTACACATGTTTAAAATGAAATAAAAATTTCTATGAGGATTCAGTGAGTTTATGCATAGAACAAATATAAAACATATCCTTTACTATCAAGAACTGTTATTTTCCTTCTTATCAATCTTTCATCCCTTTCTTTCTATGTTCAGAGTTACTACTCTCTGAGTTAGTTACCAAGTACCCCCAAACTATTCTAACCTTGCCTTTTCCAATCTTTCTCTCCTGTGTCCATCTTAAAGACTGCTTATTTTTCCCCATAACATATTTGTTATGTGAGACTTCAGCTGAATAACTATCAATACCTCACCTCTGCCTAAAACTTGTTTTTTATTTCCTTCAGTATTAGTTAATTAGCTATTTCCAGTATTTTCTCATGTTGTCTCCAAGTTAAGAAGTACTCCACAGCTTTCTAATTATTATGCCCCAAGTAGGTATTCACTTCCGTGCTTTGGTCCTTGCACATGCTCTCACTTCCCCAATTGACCCACATGTTTCTCACATCTCTGAATCTCAATCTGAATCTCTTTGTGTTTCTTGGAGGCAGAGAATATGTCTGCCTGATCTACCCTGAGGTGTTTTCCTGGAATCTTGAGTCAGTGTGGCACCTGTTACAATCTAAAGTAAGTAAATGACCAAAAGGAGCAAGGAATAAACCCTATTAATATCTAATACATATTTCCGGGTTTTTTTGTAAATTGATTAATTTTCCTATGATATCTGAATCTTTTTTTTTTGCCTTTATCATTATTCTCACTTTTTTTTTTTTTTTAATAAATAGAGGTAGCATTGGTAACATATGCTTGAGATTCAGGGGAGTAAGTTCACACATCTTCACATGTATGGTCCCACACCACACCCACCACCAAAGCATGCTTTACTCTAGGCCACTGGAACCCCTTCCCTCTTTGTACCCATTACATACATTCCTTTCTCCCTCAATTCTGCAGCAATGGTTAAAATTCATATATTAGTGAAATATGCCATATTTGTCTTTCTCCTTCTGATTTATTTCACATAGTATAATTCCTTCTAGTTTATTCATATCACCAATGGCAAGAGTTCAGTTTTTAATAGCTGCATAGTATCCCAATACATATACATACCACATATTCTTAATTCAGTCATCTATCCTTGGGGACTTAGGTTGTTTCTGTACTTGGTCATTGTAAATAGTATTATGATGTAATACTTCTTTTTGTGCTTGAATAGCATTAGGCTTTAACAGATTAGCAATAATATGCTTGAGATATATATCTTCATGTTCTATTTCCCCAGCTAGAATGAAAGTTGTTTGAAAATAAGAATAGTTTATTTCTCCCGTGATGGGGAAATTTTTCATGTGCCAGCGAAAAAAAATAAAATACAATCAGTGTTCTAGACTGACTCTTTTGGTGAAAGAATAATATTGAGCATTTTATTTACATATTACAGGAATATAGACAGACTTATAGGTTATAACACATTACTGATGACTAGCCAAAAAATAAAAAATTGTATGAGTATACACTCATTGAAGAAGAGAGAAAAATTCTTCTAGTAGACCAAGGAGATATGCAAAGAAGGAAAGCTTGGGAAAACCTGACATATTATTCAGTAAGGATTTTTGAAGTATGAAACATTTTCTTGGTATTTACTCTGTGTCATTTATGTGATTCTTTTTCCTTAAAAAAATAAGCTGTAGTAGTGGACAGGTGTGGGGAAAAATAAAATTAAAAAAAAACTGTATTAAAAGCCATATAAAACTATAAAATGCAATTAAAATAGATTTCAAGTAGTTTCTTAATAGATGACATAGGTGACTTTCCCTCCCTTCAAATTCAATGTATTTTTCTGGCTTCTTGTATCTTATAAAGTTAATGTGTGAGTTTTTTTCTTTTGACAGACTAACTAGAAGAGTAAATTTTTTAAAAAATTATTTTATTCATCAGACTATTAAAGCAATAGTAGCCAATCTGGAACACATGTGGCCCAGGGATTGTACTCCATGCATTTCTACTTGATTGTGCTTTGAAATTGACTGCCCTGCAGTGCACCCCTACCAAAGCTAATGATGATCCTCACTCAGATTGCTGTCCTTGGGGTCTGCAGGGGCCTCTCAATGTTTTGTTAAAAGTACATCACTAGTGAGTTTACTTTGATTGAGATCATCACAGTATACAGGTCCTTCAATGATTTTTAAATGATGATGGGTATTTTTATGTAATTGTGAACATTATGCTTGACCCCAGGATAACAGAAAATTTCAGATGTATATTTCAGATATTATCAAGTTTCAAAGAAGGTCAACAATTTTTCAGCTTTCAACTCCATACAGTACTTGTAAGACTTAGATAAACTGACATTGGATCATGTTTGTTTTATGAACATAGAATACTATGTAGTTGAAATATCCCACAAAACTGCAGTCAGATAAATCAATGTGTTTGAAACATGTTAAGTTTATAAAGTATCATAATCTTATAAAACGGCAACAGGCACAATTTGTATGAGATTATAATGTCTGGTTGGCCACACTCATTATCGTCATTCTCATCAGGATGACTGAACATTGGGAGATGCTGGTGTAAAGCAGCTGTGGAATAAGTCTGTGGGATGGAATCACAGCTCTTTAATTTACTAGCTGTGCATTCCTTTTAAATTGCATTGGCATGGTGATTAAATTAGATTATCTATGTAAAGTGTCTGCACATAACAAGCACTTACTTAATGTTTATTAGTTATAATACTTATAGCATTCCACCAGCTATAGACAACATTCTGCAAAGGGAAGGCAACTAAATTGAAATTGGAATGCAGTAAGCTACAAATATAGTTCCACTATTAACATTAGCTTTTTCAGAGACTGAAAATAACAATTTTCTGTACTATTTGTGTAAATTGTTTTACATGTAAGCCATTGTTATTAAGGTTAACTTGAAAATTTTTTCTTGGTATTTCTCCATCTTTCTCAAGACCATTAGCCTTTGCTGGGGTTAATAGTCTTACTCTTTGATTTTCATGTTTATAGACTAGGAGACCTGAACTGCTTTGCTCAAAAAGAAAGAGGAATATGTTTTCATTTTTTTCTACGTGATTCTAATTTTGACAATATTTATAATCAAATAGACTAAAGAGAAAATAAAGAATGATGGTAGAAAAGGCCCTAAAACTACACTTTAAAAGATGCCAATGTTCATTTATGGCAGAAGATTTTTAACTTGGCAAAAGTTAAAATAGATAAAGTATGTTAAATAACTAGTCTGGGTTATTAACAACTGAGTGCAAAGACTGGTCAAATATATGGAAATTTGTTAAAGTATCAAGCAAAGGGAAGAATGAAAATGCCATTTCTACTTGATGGTTAAGTAGGTCATTTTCAGGTGAACTGTGAAGAAAAAAGCAAAAACTAAAGCAATTGCTAAGGAAACGGTAAATTAGAAAATATACATTGTATTCAAAGACAGTTTTGAATTATCTTTGAAAACCTGACCTTTTAGATGAAAATGGTTTCTTTTTCTTTTTTCAAATATTCAAATTGTTTCCTAGCATTTGCCTAAAATTTCTTGTACATACCAGTAAAATAATCTGTTAATGTTATATCATAACTGTAGGTGTAGCTGAAAGATTACAGCAAAAGTCTGTTATGTCTATTATATATATATATATATTTTTTTTTTTAAGATTCATTTATGCAGTGACCTCCCTGGTGGCGCAGTGGGTTAAGCAACACACTATGAAGTAAGTGCAGCCACTGCAGCACAAGTTTGATCTCTGCCACCTTCTGGGGAAGTGACCCACAAGGCACAGCAGAACTCTCCTGCCTCACCCGCTGCTAGCTTCAATAGTGCACTTCAGTCAATCTGCCTGTTCTGTTCCCCACTGATTTATTTATGCATACAAGTACTAGAGTACAGGCCAGAGGTGTGGGGGGTGAGAGGATCCACCAGAGACAGAGTGGGGAACAGAATAGGCAGATGGACTAAAGTGCACTGCTGAGGGGAGCAGCAGGCCAGGCAGGAGAGGTCTGCATCATGTGGGTCATTTCCCTGGTTGGGGATAGAACTGTATTAGTGGCTTCGAATGCTTAAGAGTGTGATGCTTAACCCCTTGGGCCACCAGGGAGCCTGCTGTTATAGTTTTGTTTGTTTTTTATATGAGTTTCATGAAGTTTCCATTAATTTTGTTTTCTACCAACCATCTCATTAAGAGCACAGAGAAAGCATGCTATGGTATCTAAAAGCAAGTGAAGGATATATGAACCAGAGCAGTAGAGTATATGAATGTGATACAAATAAATAGCAGCAACTAGAAAAAGGCAAAATATTTATAATAAGTATTGTGTCAACTTTTTCTTTAAAATATAACTACTGATTTTGATATCAAGAAAGTTTGTAAGAGAATATTCAAAGTAAAATTGTGTAGTCTGTTCATACAGGTGAAAATAGAAGGAAAGCTATCTTACTCACATGCATATATTTTTAAACACAACCATTTGAAATACATATTCATCAGAACTAATTCATGTAACACCAATCACATCTTATTTTAAGTTCAGAAGCCTGGCAATTTTTGCTGTATTATGAGGAAAGAACAATCACATTAGAAAGCCTTGCCATTCTCCCTGTAATGAGTTTAATAGGACATTTGGGAAAGTGCTTTGCTGTGACTAGAATAGCAATGTTGATTTCACATTTTAAAAGATGCTTCCAAACACATACAGTGAGTTTCATACAGATATTTATTTTTCCACCCATCCCAATTTGAATGTGAGTTAAATTCTAAATTATAGTAATTGTGAACTGTTTTCATGTTTCTCTAAAGTTTTAAATGTGGGCTAAGTCTATTCTGGAAGCAGAATCTTGTCAATAGAAAATGATTTTCAAAACTGCTATTATTGATTTTTAGTTCAAGATACTTCCTTTATATGCAGGGCAAATTCAAATGATTATGCATTAAATCAGAAGTATTAAAATGAATACCATCACTATATGCCAATCATAGTGAAGCAAATAATTTCTATTAGTTCAGTCTTCTCAGGCTATTATGTCTAACTTGGAACAGAAACTTATATGAATCTGTAGTTGGGGACATTTTGAAAAAAAAAATTCTTCTACAGTTTATTCTTCTGAATAGTATTATTTATTTGGATTTCTCATCCTACATTTTTTTTTCTTAAAACCGTCATTCATAAAACAAAAATAATATTAAGTATTGTCAAAGTAAAGGTTATGCAAAGTTAATCAGGTAATCCATATTGGTAAAGTTGCACAAAATTAAATAGGTGAACTGTTAACTGTTTATTGTAACAGAAATGAGAGAACATTGCATAGTATAATAAAGGACAATGGAGTATTTTATTTCCGATTTTATTTATTTATGCATACAAGAGCTAGGGTACAGACCAGAGGCAAGGCAAGTAAGAGGATTCACCAGAGACAAAGTGGGGAGCAGAGAAGGTAGATTGACTGAAATACACTGCTGAAAGGAGCAGTAGGTGAAGCAGGAGAGGTCTTCTGTGCCATAACGGTTCCTTCCCTGGCTGGGGATCAAACTCATACTATAGTGACTGCAAATGCTTCATAGTGTGGTGCTTATCCACTTGAGCCACCAGAAGGCCTCAAGGACAGTAGAGTTTTTAAATGATGTGTTGGAGAGATTTTTCTTTTAGGTTTTATTTTTTATTTATTTAAGGCTTTCCAAAGAAACAATACACTTTCTTCTGTTCGTAGGGCAAGGATTAATTTTATGAACTAAGTAAGATGCCTGTTCTATCCTAGGAATTAGGAGATAATGAAAAAAAGTACACATATATTTGCTCTCACTGATATTTACTACAATTTGTTATATTTAATAATACTAATGCAAAGGTCATATGTAAACATATGCTGAGATAAATGGATAAAAGTCCCTCCTATTAATTAAAGTCATTAATATTTCTGAAATGTCTACTTTATTGTCTTGTACGATGAACTCCATTACAAACTGGCTTTCTTCCAGACAACTGTTATTGGAGACACTGACTTGATGTCTGGCATTCGGTAATTGATTATTATTCTCATTGTAAACCGTTACAGTGAAGATTGAATGATGAATGAATATTAGAAAAAAAGACTGAGGAAAAATGTTAAAGAAACTATTATTGTTTGAAACCTAGGTATATTGTGCATATTTAATCATGTTATTTGATCATATATTAGAATTTGTTTGTGAATAATTGACTTAGTATTTCAAAGAACTGAAATATAGGAATTGTCTTATTTTCATACTGATCCACTGATTAAAAACTAGTTAACTGTAAGAGTCTCAAGACAATGCAACCCAAGCACTAAATGCATTTTTTCATAATATTTTAAGAAAAATTATGTACATAAAGAAGTTATTAGAATTGAAGTGTTTTTATATTTAACATTGACAAAATATTATTAAAATGTAGTTCATAAAATCAAATATAAAGACAATTTTAGGAAAAATACAAAAGGCTCTTAGTTATATGCATTATCTAATTACTCCTGCTTACTGATTATACAACAGTATTCATGTAAGTGATATTATACATTTTATAGAATTCCATTAGTGGAATTTAGGGTGCTTTTAAATTCTGAAAATAGGTTCATGAGTGATATTGACAAAGGAAGGCAGTATTCACTTGTATATTTCAAAACTATGCTAGTAACCTTGTAAAATAAATAAAAAATGTATATTCCCAAATATCTGGACATTCCTGTGATTACGTAACAATATAGGGTATAAAATTGAATAGGATAATATAAATATACTACACCAAGTAATTAAAGAAACAGGAAATATTTTAAATAGTATATTCTGTATTATATAAAATGTAAATGATTTAATGATGTACAAATTAAAAATATAAACCTAAGCAAATAAGATTAGATGAAAAGATGCTCTTTTTTGCTCCAGTTATTGGCATATTCAGTAAATGTTAGGACATCTTACACTTCAGTCAGGTAATATTTTTGCAAATTAATGCATATTTTTTAAAATGTGGAAGGCAATATTATTATGGCTTAACAAGACATATAGGTACAATAAAATTACTTTTTAAAAATGAGGATCTGAGCCTCCCTGGTGGCACAAGGGATTAAGTCACAACACTATGAATCAATTTTCAGCGACTGAGGCATGAGTTCCATCTCCAGCCATCCCACATGGCACTGCAGACTTCTCATGTCTCACCTGCTACTTCCCTCTGCAGTGTGTTTCAGTCAGTTTACTCTTATGCTCCCCACTGTACTTCCGGTGAATTATGTCATTTCCTACACCTCTGATCTATACCCCAGCTCTTATACACATAAATAAATAAATCTTTTAAAAATCTGGCATCATAAAAATAAAATTTCAGAGAATAGACTCTTCTTAGTAAAAATTTGGAGAGGTGGGTTAAATGTGTTTTTCAACTCATTGCTAATGTGTTACCTATTCAGAAATAAAAATTCACTAAAACACCTAGTAAATTATGAGAAATTACTATGAAAATATAGACAAAAATATAAATGGAATATTGGGAATTTAGTTACTCCATAATATTAACTTCTTAATTTCAAAGATTTGAAATAATTGTTATGGTTTCATATAATTAAAGGATTGTACATGATTATACTTTATGTTTTCATTGCATTGAAAAATATACTATATTTTAGAAATAACATGCACCATCAGCTAGAGATTGTTTAAAATGGTTTAATCTGCAGAATCTATAATACAGCAGGTTTTCATTTATTTTTTATAACCTGATATGACTTTTCTTATCTTAGAAAAGTAGAAACAAAGGTCGGAATAATATATCATGCACAGAAAGTTAGTTTTGAATCCAAATATATCAAGAATTTAACAGTGTTCTTTCTTTTCTATTTATGTAACATTGCCTTGTAACATTCTATAAATTTAGAGTGTGCATTATTTTTAAATAACATGTGTAGATATCACATTAAAAGTCCAACTATATTAACTTTTTTTTCTTAAATATGGTAGAACACTATTCAATATTAATTTAATCCCCACAACTGAGTCTTAGATCAGTAAAATTGATTGGTAGATAGCTTTTTCATTTCCAAAGTGATAGGTCTCAAAATAAAAAAAAAAAAAAACAAACAAACAAACAAAAAAAACTCATGGTTGTTGGAATAGTGTGTGTTTTTCCTATTCTACAATATTTAGAAGAGAAAGCAGAATTTTTAATCTACAAGATTTCATAATTCCCAAAAGGAAATGTTTGTAGAATAAAAAAAATATTTATTTTTTCCCTAAAATAGAATGCTCTCAAATACTCTTCAAATGAAAGAAATCCCTAACTTATCTTAAATACACCGTTAAGAAAGTCTACTTAAATGAGAAAAAAGTCCTTAAGAATTTGGTGTAAGTTACGTATCACTAGGAATAGAATTACTGGGCCTCCCTGATGGTCTAGGGGTTAAGCTTCACCACTGGTACCTCAGGGCCTGAGTTGGATCCCTGGCCCCAGAGCTAACCCACATGTCTCAGCAGACCTCCCCTCAGCACTGTATTTCAGTATATTTGCCTGTTCCGCTCTCTACACTGTCTCTGTCAGGCTTCTCACTACCCACCCCCTGCCCCTTTATCCTCCCTGCACCTCTGGCCTATATCCCAATTCTTCTACATAAAAATAAATAATAAATATAAAAAAAAGAATATTGGCCGTGGGTTTGTCGTATATAGCTTTTATCATATTGAGATGATGTCCTTCTATCCCAAGGGTTTCAAGAGTCTTCATCATGAATGTATATTGCACTTTGTCAAATGTCTTCTCTGTATCAATAGATATGATCATGTGGTTTTTATCCTTCCTTTTGTTGATGTGTTGGATTACATTGATTGATTTTCAGATATTGAACCATCCTTGTGCCTCCTAGATAAATCCCAGTTGGTCATGATGTATTATCCCTTTGATGCATTGTTGGATTTTATTGAGGGTTTTTACATCAGTGTTCATTAGAGAGATTGGCCTGTAGTTCTCTTTCTTTGTGTTGCCTTTATTTGGTTTTGGTATTAGTGTAATGTTGGCTTCATAGAACGTATTTGGTAGTATTACTTCTTCCTCAATTTTTTGAGTTTGTGTAGGATAGGAACTAGTTCATTTCTGAATGTTTGGTAGAATTCATTTGTGAAGCTGTCTGGTCCTGGGCTTTTGTTTTTGAGGAGTGCATTGCTTATTCTTCAATCTCACTGCTCATAATTGGTCTGTTTAGGAGTTTATTTCTTCTTTGTTTAGTTTTGGATGGTTATAATGTTCCAGTAACTTTTCCATCTCTTCTAAATTGTTGAGCTTGTTAGCATATAGCTGTTCATAGTATTGCCTGATTATTCTTTTAATCTCTACTGTGTTTGTTGTGATTTCCCCTCTTTCATTTGTGGTTTTACTTATTTGTGTTTTTTCCCATTTTCCTTTGTTAGTCTGGCTAGAGATTTATCTATTTTCTTTATTTTTTCAAAGAACCAACTTTAGGTTTCATTGATTTTATGGATTTTTTAATTTCTATTTCATTTATGTCTGCTTTAATTTTTATTATTTCCTTTCATCTAGTGGTTTTGGATTCTTCTGTTGTTCTTTTTCTAGTTTGTTAAGTTGGACAATTAGTTTCTTTGAGTTTTCTCTTGTTTGTTGATATAAGCCTGGATTGCTATAAACTTCCCTCATATTACTGCTTTTGCTGCATTCCATACATTCTGGAACTTAAAAGACACTTCACCAAAGAGGACATACACATGGTCAACAGGCATATGAAAAAAATGCTTAACATCTCTCATAATCAGAGAAATGCAAATTAAAGCCACAATGAGGTACCACCTTACACCAGAAAGAATGGCACACATCAAAAAAACCAACAACAATAAATGTTGGCAAAGATGTGGAGAAAAAGGAACTCTACTATATTGTTGGTGGGAATGCAAGTTAATTCAACCACTATGGAAGACCGTATGGAGGTTCCTCAGTCTACTAGAGATGGAACTATCATATGAGCCAGCAATCCCACTCCTAGGGATCCACCCAAAGACACAAAAACACCAATCCAAAAGAGTACTTGTACCCCTCTGTTTCTTGCAGCACTATTTATATTTGGTAAGACCCAGAAACAACCTAAATACCCAAAAGTAGATGACTGGATCAAGAAAAGTTGTACATATACACAATGGAGTATTATTCAGCAATCAAACATGATAAACTAGGGTCATTTATAGAAACATGGATGGAGCTAGAAGGAATTATTTTAATCAGTGAAACAAGTCAGAAGGCAAGAGAAAAATATCAGATGACTTAACTTTTAGGAGGAATGTGAAAGACCAACAACTACAACAAAAAATAAAAAAAGAAGAAAAAAAAAGAGTAAGTTCAAGGAAATGGGCAATTACAACCACAAACAAACAAACAAGCTCAAGAAGAACAAAAGGTTAAAGATAGACCAAAGGGAACATGGGGGGTGTGAAGGGAGGGGAGGGCAAAGACAGGAAGGAGGGCATAAAGAGCACAAGGGTCTGAGGTGATGGTGCACAGGTGCAATGGTGGTGGGAACTCCCTGGGGACTACAAATGTTTTCAAATACAATTAAGTAAATCTAATGAGAAAGTTAAAAAAAAAAGTTGATATGAAAAATTATCAAACCATCCTATAGAGGTTGTAGACAAACCTGTAAAATAGGTTGATGCTATGAAATTACAGTTCCTTTCTTCAACTCTGTCCTTTATAATTGCTGTCCAAGAATTTTCTGAATCATTTCCTCCTTTAGGATTAACGTCCATGAACTTTCTATCTGGTGAAAATAAATTCTAAAATTTAGGGAATAAATTTGCTGTATCATGCTAAAAAAAAAAAAAAAAGGATAGAATTGCTTAGTTACAATCTCAAAACATTTCATTTTATAGATGGCTTCCTTAGCACTGTTCCTCATCCACTTCTTTTATTTTTTCCTCAGTTACCTACACTTTCCTTTACCCAAAATTTTCTGCACTCCACTTCTGGTCTAATAAAAATATGCTCAAGCGTACCAGTTAACAAGTAATCTGTATGATCTATAAAAAGAGGTAACTTTATTCCTCCTTTTCTCCTATGTAGAATCTCATTTCTTACTCCTCTCTAGTTATATTAACCAATGCTTCTTATTCAGAATCAGAGTCTATGAATTTCTTTGACTTAGTCATGTTATTTCATGTTTTATTTTCAAATACAATGATGAATTTTAGGATTACATATGCATATTTTGATATTTTAATGATTGCAATTCACTGTGGTTCATTTATTTAAATATACCATATGCAAGTAAATATTTTTTATTAAGGTTTACTACATTTTATATGCTTCAGACATGTGGTATCCCTCCTCTTCCAATGGATATTACCACACCACAAAGCCACCCAGAGTCCTCTACCATAGTTTGTCAAGGTCCCTCCACTCTTTGTTCCGCATCCTCCTTTTGTCTCCCTCTCTCCCTTTCTGGTAGCTATAGTTATGAGTCAGAGTTCAAGGGTTTATTTTTGTCTGTTTCTATTTATTCTCTGTAATGTACATGTAAGTGAAAACCATCTGGTATTTATCTTTCTCCTTCTGGATTATTTAATATAACATAATCCCTTCCAGCTCCATCCATGTTCTTATAAAATCAAGATTTTTTTTTTTTTAATATCTGAGTAGTATCCCATCTTCTTAATCCCACTCATCTGTTGTTGAACATTTAGGTTGTTCCCAGTTTGACTATTGTAAATAATGCTATAGTGATCACTAAAGTGCTTATAACTCTTTGAATTAATGTTTTCACTTTCTTTGGGTATATAGTGAGGAGTGGGTTTGCTGGATTGTATGATATATATACTTTTAATATTTTGAGATATCTGTGTACAATTTCCACCTGGACTGGTATAGATTACCAAATAATTAAGCCCATATTTTTCTCTGGAGTTCAGATGTGTCTCTTAGAGAGAGCAGAATTTTGGGTTTTGTATTTTAATATTACTAGCCACTCTGGTAATTCAGTCCATTTAACATTTAACTGGCTGATACATGGGGTACTGCATATTGTGTTTTTTTTTCTATCTATTTCCTTTGATTTGTTGTTGTAGTATGGATTTTCTTCTCTTTGATTTAGATTAGTGTTACTTTTCTTGGGACAATTGGGTGATTTTAAAGAAAACCTGTTTGAGTTCTTTTTAAACTTCAATGAGGTTATTCATGTGATTTTCTCTTTCAACCTTATTACTATGGTAGTTATATTAATTGATGTTCTCTTCAAACTTTCACTCTGGGCTTTGAAAATGTGTTGTACCTGCGATATTTTCTGAAATAGGAGTTTGAAGGAAATTACTGTCAGTGTATAAACATAAAAACACAGCCCAAATAAAGAGAAAAATAAAGAGAAAGTCAGTCAAACCTGGTGTAAAATGATTTAGATGTTGGTCTTAGCAACAATATTGTGATGTTAGTACTAGAATTGCATAATTTTCCATGTTTGAGAAGACACAAGAAATGTTCAGAAGAAATATAGAATTAAAAAAAAAAAAACTAAGTCGAATTTGTGATACGTCAACTAATTGGATCCTAAAAAAATTACTATAAGAAACTTAGAAAAAATAACATTTTTTTAGTGTAGAATAAATAGTAGATAATCTCACTAACTTGTTATTATTTTTAGAAGTGATTGAGTATGATTCATGCAGTTAATAAACCTTATTTTAAGAGATGCATATTAATGTCTGAAACATAAATATATGGAATATATATATATGTATAGGAAGAAAAATAATGAATTAAAAACATAGGACTAGGACCCTCCCTGGTGGCACAGGGGTTAAAGACATAGCATATAGTTCTATCAAGCTAGCAGCAGTCACTGCAACATGAATTTGATCCCCAGCCAGGGAGCTACCCCACATGGCACAGCAGACCTCTCCTGTCTCACCTGGTGCTCCCCTCAGCAGTGCATTACAGTCTATCTGCCTGTTCTGCTCCCCAGTCTGCCTCTGGTGAATCCTCTCACCCCTGGACCTCGCCTCCATGCCTTTGGCCTGTACCCTAGCTCCTGAATGCATAAATAAATAACATCTTCAAATAAATGAATAAAAAGAAGAAAACAAATAGAAACCTTTCACTATATGACAGAGAAATTCTAAATTTTGATAAAAATAATAAACCTGTAAATAAGGTAAAAACAAAAAAAAGTATAGAATGCATAAAATAAAGTACGATGTTTCTGATTCCCATGAATACTTCGACTACATTTGTGTACTTAGACCATACTTAATTTGGTTTTATGAATTTTAAAAATATGTGTTGCTTTAGAAAAAAAAAAACTTTGACTCACCCAAACATGGGATGTCCCAGTGGTTTTTGAACATGTCAAAAACTGAGCAAGGAAAGAGTATCTTTTCATCAACTATTTTATGTTTACATTTATATCTTTAATTTACACATCACTATTAAATATTTTACATTTTGTATAACATATGATTTATTAAACATATTTTCTCTGATAGAGTATATTATCCTAGTCATTATAATATCCTGTTCTCACTTGTAAGTTCAATAATGCCTGTGTGAATTCTTTTTCTTTTTTACACCCTGAGACAGTCCCTCTTTGAACAGACTTCTTTATAAGTGGACAGTGAAGTAGAGGTCACGCCGAATTGCTGGTTTGGTTTCAAATTGGAATTTCATTCCAAGTTTTATGATATGTTTTACACTTGAGTAGTCTGTGAACTCCCAAAAAGTTCAAGAAACTTTTATTTAGGATGTTTCATGTGGAATTGAGATAAATGACAGACTGTGAGGTGTAAGTATGATTTCTTTACTTGATTCTAAATAGTGACATTGGCTTCATGGGACTAATGCATCAATTTTTGCTAAGAAATCCTTAAAGAAGTAAATCTTTTTTGGCAGTAAAGATTTAAAAGGCATCGATGAAGTGTAGTGCCTTGGCAGGATGCTGTTAAATGGAGAGCTAATTGACAAGGATTTGTATAATGGTTTTAGCGGGAGCCCTTGTGGCTTTTGGCACCTCAGGGAAAAAGGCAGGCATAAAAAAAAAAAATAGCAATCTTTGGACACAACTAAAACCATTGAAATTTTCCTGTCCAAATTCTTGAAATTGCTCCCTGCCAATGGACACTAGTTCTCATTGTTTTCTCTGCCAGCAATATTCCCAAAACTTCAAGTAATTTATTCTCTCCGTTAATTCATGTTTCTATTCAAATTAATCATCTGAAAAACTCATGTGAACTCTAATTAAAATTGTGTGACCCCTTTTGGTTTGCTTTTCATCACAGTTACTACTATTGGAATGTTGATAGTTTTTTCTCTTTTGTGTTGCCTCATTATTTGATAGATTTGAAAGCTTCAAAGTATGGGACTTATCTTTTGTTTTCATTTTGAGAGTCAATGACAAAAATGAGTATTTTAATTCCATTTCAGAAATAAGATGTCATAAATTTGTATTAGAAAACATGACATTCTAAGGTTTTTTCTTGAAATGCAAAGGGAAAGTGATCTTTAGTAGGGTCAATGATAATTTCCTAGATTTTCTTATATCAAAAGCCGTTTATCTGCTCCTGAAAACACCTGCTCTAAGAACCAGCTCATCTTCTCATCTCTCTGGTGGGGCAAGCTAACTCTCCTATGCATCCACCTGCCCAAAATATCTAGTTATTGCTTCAAATTTGCTTCAGGTAATAAAAGTGAGCAGCAATAACACTATGTCTTTTTTTTTTATTATCATTATTTCTCAGATTTTAAAGCCCTAACAATTCCTGCTTTGGGCTTCCAGGCCTCTGAGCTCATGTTTCTATCTGGAGAAACTTGTAGAAATACAGTGGCAAAGCCATGTGGAAGACAGGAATGCTAAGGTGGCATGAAGAGAGAAAAAGTTGGTTAGCTGTATTGGTTTCCAGTAATTGCAGTCACAAATCACTATAATTTGAAGATTTAAAACAAATAGAGATTTACTTTCTCACATGTGGGTCTGGAGGTTAGAAGTCTGAGACCAAGTGCCAGTCACGTTGGCTCCTCTTGCAGCTTAGAGGAAAGTCTGTTCCATGCCATTAGCCTCGTTTATGGTAATTTCAGGGAATCCCTGGCATTTCTGGCTCTTACACAGATCACTTCAATCTTCTCCTCTGTCTTCACAGGATGCTCTTCTCTCTTTGTTTCTCTGTGTCTCTGCATATGAATCTCTCTTCTTTTTTTGCACAAGGACTAGTTTTTAGATTAGGACCCACCCTTATCCAGCTTGAATTTATCTTAACTACTGTCTCTGTAAGGACCGTCTTTTCAGACATGGTCACATTCTGAGGCTGTGTTTGGGTATGCTCAGTGCATCAGTCATCTCAGTGAGCCAGCAGACTCCAGGCCCTGTCCTCTAGCCAAGCTTAGCACACCATAATGGCAGCCCAGTGAATCTCAGCTCATGCTAAAGAAACATAAGAAACTAGGTGTTTCTTTATAAAATAAGTGTTATTTTATATTTCTGTCTTGGATTTGGCAGAAATACATAATAAAAAAAATGGTTAAGTTATTCCCCTCAAGCTCTTATGAAGTGATTTTGAATGTGAATTACTGTGTGAATATATAGCTAAGGAAACAAATAAGTGAAAATATCTCTATCTCAGGGTCACTGTTCAACAAAGTACTAAATGAAAGCACACACAGGAAGCACTATTCAAAAACCAGGGGCAGACTACACAATCAGAGTCACTAGTCAATGATAAGTGTAACCAAGTTGTAAAATCATCTGCTTATTCTGGCTAATGTTTTGTTAGTATTGTTTTGAAGTAGTATTGCCTTATAACATATTTAAATTTCAGGTGTTCATTATTGAGAAACCTGTATTTGCTGAATTAAGTTGACGCTAAAAATCTAAATCTATTTTTCATCAAACATGGTCCCCTTTGTCCTGACTTACCCCAGCCTTTTAACCTCCTTTCCCTCTGATATCACTAATTGTCTTATTGTACAAAAGTTTATTTTTGTTTTATTTAGTTCACCTGTTATTTTTCTCTATATAGCACAGGTGAAATCATATGGTATTTTGTCTTTTTCTGTCTGACATAATTCACTAAGTATAATCCAAAATTGAAAATGTATTTTGAAGTAAAGATGATTATAGTGTTTGGCAACTTGAACTTTTGTTACTCAACTCTACCATGATTAACTAGTGCTTATTTATTTATTTATTTGTTTGTTTACTTATTTATTTATTTTTAAACATTTATTTATTTATGAATTCAAGAGCTGGGGTACAGGCCAGAGGCAAGAGAGGTGAGAATATTCACCAGAGACAGAGCAGGAGCAGAACAGGCAGATGGACTGAAATACACTGCTGAGGGGAGCAGCAGGTGAGGCAGGAGAGGTTTGCTGCACCGTGTGTGTCCCCTCCCCGGCCTGGGATGGAACTTGCAAGCTGCTATGCCACAAATGCTTCACAGTGTGGCACTCAACCTGCTGCACTACCAGTGAGGCCCACTAGTGTTTATTTAATAACATTTTATAAATATCTTTGACAATGTATTCTATTTACTTTCAGTCACAGCAATTAATTCAATAGTTTAAATATTTCCTTCTAGATGTAGATAATACATTAAAAATAATCTCTCTCTTGTCCCTCTAAGCATCTGTGTACATTACAATTTTACAAAATAATCCTTTGGCATGTTTTACTTTTTTGGTATAGGAGTTGCAGTTCTGTATAAGCCACTATTCCCTGTTTGTTTATTTGGCTTTATTTTTGTTTGTTTAGTCAGCTTTGTATTTTGAAGAACGTGAATTTTCTAAAATTTTATAATTTAAAAATAAACTCCTATACTTACTGAATTTTATTTTTTATATTTTTAAAGATTTATGTATTTATCCATATATATAAGTACTGAGATATAGGACAGAGGTGGGGTGGTGGTGAAAGGATTCACCAGAAACAGAGTGGTAAACAAAGCAGGTGGAGAGACTGAAATACACTGCTGAGGGAGCAGTGGTAGAGAGAGAAGAGGTCTGCTGTGCCATGTACCTCGCCTCAGGCCTGTCCAGGAATTGAACTCATACTCAGTGACTGCTGATAGCTGCGTAGTGCTGTGACTTAACCCTTTGTGCCAACAGGAAGGCCCCATACTGAATGTTAAAGATTGGTTTTTGATCTGTTTGCATATATGCATTTACATGCATTCAATATCTCACAATATTGAATAAGTTATATATCGGTAATACATTTCAATAAAAATATTTTATTAATTTATTTAAAACAGATTTAATTATTTAGTTGTTCTTTTTCCAATTTAAAATTCCTCAACTTTGTTTTCCAGATTTATGATTAATTTTCCATGTAAAAATTGTCTGGCAATAATTTTTAACCAATATCACTAAAATTATAATCTGCTTTTTCAAAATGTTTGAAGATATAAAAACATGATAAAATTAGATCCATCATATATATATATCTGTATACACACACACACATATATATGCCTAATTAAATAGACATTCAAGTTGATATAATAAGGGAACTGAGTTCTTATTCTTCACTTCAAAAAACACATTTTCCCCAAGACTACTGACAAGGCAAAGTTAATTTTGTATTTTGTCCAAATTATATTGTTAAATTGTCTTCTTTTAAAAATAGAAAGACCATAGCTATTTTATTTTCCTTTCTCTTTAAATGGATTTTAACTTGCATTTGAAAATACATGGAAAGTGACCAGTTAGTCTCCAGGAATTCACATGCTGATGTATTTTGCTCTCCTAGGAATAAAACAATTATGTGAAAACAGTAAGAGATTTTATTCTTTTTCCTTAAACACAGGAAGGAAGAAATACCTTTTATTGGTTACAAGACAGCTTTCTTTCTGATCTGTACTTTCAAAAATCAAATGGATTTTATTTTAAATAAATTTTAGAAGTTACATGTAGATAGAGATCTGAAATTTAATTAATGTGTTCTAAGTTTCTTTATTCAGGCATAAGTAGCACTTCCTTTATTATTCTTTAGAATCACATAAAATCACCAAACACAACTATTAAATGTAATAGCTGCACACATTAGAAATTCAAGGTTGAAGTAACTAGAATGAAACAGCAGATTTTAAAGGAACAAGACTGTCACTTAGTGTCAATGTTTCAATTCCATTTATCAGCTCCATTAACTTAATGGTCAAAAAAAAAAAAGTTCCATACTTTCTTCTCCCTGGTGCCTGTTCACTCTCATACACATCTAAACCAATGCTAATAGAAAGTAAAGTGATGCTATCAGCATTCTTTTATGTAGCTTTTATTGTTTTCCATAAAATTCTGTCACTGGGATAAAACTAATGATTTTCTACATCTGGCCCAGTCATACAGCTCCATTTTTACTTTTCTAATTTTCATTCAACCCTTCTTTTCCAGTCTTTTAACTTAGAGTACTTCAGTCTCATGAAAGCTGAAATATCAAAAGTCAGAAGCCTCATCAAAAAACCGGGTGCTTTACCACCTTTTGATTCTGTCTTCCTGTGAGCCATTTTTGATGACTATTTACCTCTTCAGTCCTCATTTATATTGCAGACAGCCACACAATGGACTTTCTGGTATTTAATGCTGAAAAGCCCAACTGGTGATGTGTAGTAAAATTTTACTGCTTGTCTCAGTAAAAAAAAGAGAGCAATCTCTATACCTTCTTTGCAGTTGAAAAGTTCAACCTTTATCTGTTTAGCCAGCTTTAATTCAAGAATAGGTCTCTCTCCACAGGGAGGAGAACTGCTGAGACATCAAGCCCTTTACAACAATCTCCTGTGCAAGCTGATCTGCCTGCTGATGCACATGCATTTTTTCCCTGACTCTCAGGGAGTTTACATTGTTTTATTTATAAAGAACCCTAACCTGATGAATGTGTCAATAACTCATCATTTTCTGGATTTACCATTTTTTGTACATTAGTTTGAAAATATTAAGTATACCAGTTTATTACTCAGTGCACAGTTTTAAAATTGCGTGCAATATCTTCAGAGCCCCTGTGTTAGATCTAGAACATTTCAATAAAATGTTTAAATTTCTTTTGACATGTAGTTTATAGCCACAAATCAATATGGCATAGATGCAGGTACTTGATTATAGAAGTCATTATCTCACTTCATTTTTCATATTCAGCTTTTTTATTGTTACAAATATATTTCTGAAATAATTTAAAGTTATACTCCAAGTTTGTGTTTATTTTGTTGACATTTTTGTAAGATGTGTAAGATAGGGGACATGATTCATGTCCTCTTTGCCTTTATTAACTTTCTTTTTGACAAAATTTATCTTTTTTCTTGACTTCATTATTCACAAGGAAGAGATAAGAATAGTAGCTAAAAAAAAAAAAATCTTATGCCTTAGTTCCATTCCTGCAAGTTGTGCACTTTATTTCATTTACATAAAACTTTTGATTACAGTTATTTCAGTTGTTTCAAGAAAGTAATGATGCTTAATTCACAGGGTTATGTGAAAATCAGCGGAAACACACTAGAATAGTCTTTTTCTGAAAACCTTCTAATATCAAAACTAAAATGTGAAATTCCAACACTAAAATTCATATAAACCTAATTCAAATAGTTTTTTCTTCTGACATCTATGATTTATATTAGGAAAAAAAGAAAATCAAATCACATTTGTCCAACTGACACTTTTCTTCATGAGAACTAGGTTTTTTTCTAAAAAAAAATAAATGAAATTTCTTATGAGTATTAAAGATATTATTGGCTTTGTAGATAAGTTTTGCAAAAGTTCTTACAGGAGAACGGAAATGATGGATTTGGGGATGGAATGCTATGGGGGAAGGAAGTTCTTCCATATAATAAAATTTCTGAACTTTTATAAGAAGTAAGAAGAGCTTTTAGAAGAGTGAGTCATGCCAGTTCATTCTCCACACATAAAGATCCTACATTAATTTGAAATGCGTTGCACGTGTTGAGGTGCTGCCCTTTATGTAAGGGCATGTAAGCTGCTACTTAATTTCTACATTTCACTCAAATACACCTTGCCAAGTTAAGATAGAATGTGTGAGATGACTCCGGTTTCTATATGCTTTTTAACCACCTGACAAAGCATTTGAAATTCAGCAATCATCTAACAATTATTTGAAAATATGTTTGCATGTTGATCATGTTTCTTTTATGCATATGTTTTTCCACTCAAATACATGTTTAAATATTTGAATAAAATTAATCATTCAGTAATAGCCATTAAGGTTGTATTTACTTTCCTAATTTTGATATTATATAAAAATAGATTTATATAGAAGCTCATTTTTAACATAGAATTTATTGTAGCAAAACTGGAAAAAAGCTCTAGAACATATAATGTGTGTGAAAAATGGACAGAAAAAGCAAATAAAGTGAATTTAGAAAAAGAGAAGAATTCCTAACTGTGTAAGAATAAAATTGTGACAGTTCTACATATAAACAATGATGACACAATATCAAAATGACTGCAAGTATATGAACTATTTAATTAATACATTTGTATTCAGGAAGACAGTTATAAGATATTCCCAGAAGAGCAGATATATTGAAATTACTTTGTCTAATTATTTTATGTTCATTCAGATGCATTGCATTGGATAAAAACTTAAGCTATATGTCTTTCATTAGAATTTTGATGCAAAAGCTTTTTCATTTTTTCTACCAATGACTGCTTCAAATATTTTAATCATGATGAGAAACGTTAATTTAGAACATTGTGTATGCTTTTTGGTGTTAAATTGTATTTCATTCCTGGATAGGATTAAAAAAAAAATGAAAGAATGTGAGGGTAATATAAGTGGAAGAATCATAAAATGGAAACAAAATATTGACATATAATTTACAGGTTTATTCAAGGTCCCCTTCACAGGAGGGAGGAGATACTTCATTTTGTTGATAGAAATAATTTGGTAAAAATACATAAGCTATCAGCAGCCACTGCAGCAGAAGTTTGATCCCTCGCCAGGAGCTAACCCATATAGTGCATTAGACCTCTCCTTTCTTACCCATGCTCCCCTCAGCAGTATATTTCAGTAGATCCACCTGTTCTGCTCCCCACTCTATATCTGGTGAATCCTCTTACCCCCCACACACCTCTGGCCTGTACTCCAGCTCTTGTATGCATAAATAAATAAAATAAATCTTTAAAAAATATATATATTGTCAGCCTTTTACTGAGTCTAAGAGAGTAAGATCTACTTAACTGGGAAAGTATGCCACAATCATCTATAATTGTCAGTCTGGCTCTTAATATGTAATAATTTTAATAGTTAATCATGTAATTAATTATTAATATATTATCAAATCCCCAACACTTGTGATGTCATATACAGACTGTAAAAGGTACATTTTGGTAAAGAAGATAACTGTTACCAGAAGCAGACAACTTAATAGGAAAAATGTTAAGTCTTTTTAATTATAAGTTGACATACTTTTAAATGATGATATGACAGTCACAATTAACTGTCACAGTTACGGAGATCAAAACCAAAGACAATTCTTGACATTTCAATATATTATTGCAATTTTCTTTGAAGTGTGAAAGATAAACTGAACTGACAACCAAAGAAGTAAGTGGTCCACTCAGAAGTGCTTTCTAAGAGCAGTGCGTCACTTTTCAATTATATTTAGTTGATGGCTTGGGAAGGAAAGTGTTTGAAATTTAAAAATAGGGTATGTTATTTTTAAAAGTTTCATCCCCTAAAACATAGGGATCATATAAGCTTATGATATTTTCTGGTCCATGGTTTGTGTATCTATTTTATACCATACCATACTGTTATCATAGCTTTGTAATATGGTCATTTACAATTTATTAAATGGAGCCTTGGGTGCCTGAATGTGGGCCAATTTTTAGGGCCCAGGTGGAGTGCTTCTGGACTCTGGTGCTTAATTAGATTCATCAATTCAAATGAAAGGAGGAGACTTTTGGCAATCCACAAACTTTTTATCTGAGTATGTGAAGGGCAGACTCAGGCAGCCAGTGGTCACTGCAGCTTGAGGACTCTGGTAGAGTCATATCAGGAACTAATATTTACTTATGACTCTACAGACCTGTACAAGTATACAAAGGCATATGCTTATATAAAGTAGGCTAGTGCCATGGTAAGGTCAGTAAAGTCTGTTTGGTCAAGGGATGTGGATACTGAGGCAATACCATGGAATAACTTAACTACACTCTTGACATACAGTTTGATCTAGTGGATAGTAGGGTAAATATAGCTCACAAGGATGTATTGTGTACTTGATAGTTCTTAGGAATCAATCTTGAGTATTTTTACAACATTCACACACATACACATGTACAAAGAATGATAACGATAATATTTGCATTAATAGATATATTAGTTAAGTGTGGTAATCAGTAAGTATAGATGAATAATTGTATTAAATATCACATTGTACACCTTAAATACACATAGTTTTTTGTCATTATATCTCAATAAAACTGGAAAAAAAGTTCTAAAAGAAGTCCAGACATGGAAAATGTATTTAAATTATGTGCATTTCGGGCCTCCCTGGTGGCGCAGTGGGTTAAGCAACACACTATGAAGCAAATCGATGCCACTGCAGCACGAGTTCAATCCCTGCTGCCGGCCAGGGAGGGGACCCACATGGCATGGCAGACCTCTCCTGCTGTGCCCGCTGCTCCCCTCAGCAGT
>JAGFMF010011889.1:528121-548123 GCA_019455555.1 Galemys pyrenaicus
TTCTGCTCCCTGCTCTCTGTGGTGAATCCTCTCACCCCCCCACACCTCTGGCCTGTACCCCAGTGCTTGTATGCATAAATAAATAAATCTTAAAAAAATAAATTATGTGCATTTCTCTAAGTATTTAGGTGTATTTTCACATACAAAATTTCCAAGGCAATATCTAAATATATTTTTAATTCTTAACTTGTTCTCCCTTCACTTATTTCCCTCGAAATCCTTTTTAACTGCCTTTAATTTGTTGATTTTTTGAGGTCTCTCACTTCTATATGTCTGCATATTACTAATTATGGGTTTAAACAATGAAACTAATACTGCAAGTATTTATGTGTGGAAGTGCTACAGATGAAGAAAACAATAAAGTAACACAATTATTTCACTGAAAATAAGACATAATTATTTAACAGACTAATTTCTATGATATAACCCTAAGATAAACTACTGATACATCAGGAAAGTTCAAAAGAAAGTATTTCTATTGTGATTATAGTAAGTCTTTAAATACAAAAATACACAAAAGTCAGTTTTCAACAAGCATTCACTTTTAATAGGTATGAAAATCATGATTTGACTATTGACAAAGAGGTAGTTCTATATTAATTGCATAAAAACTGAGCACTTCTAAATTTGTTTTACTTGTTAATTTTAATTTGCATTAAGCAATTTACATGTATGCCATTTTCACCTTTGCTATTTCCATACTTTAATTAGCTTAATTTCACTGGAATCTCTAGATAGGTCACAGCTCTCAGATTTAATAAAATAGAGTAAAAGAGGTTTAATAGAAATTCATAAATTATCAATGATCTTTTGAACAATGCATCCATTATTTATTTCTTGTCCATATCCAGTGCATTCTGCAACATGCAAGCGAATAGAACTAGTACTATTAGCAAGATAATTGTGCTTCTTTGAAAAAAATTCTGAGAATACAGGACTACAGTTAGTATATTATATGCCAAGATCTATCCAAACACAGTTTAACTAGTGTGGCTTTCTTGACCATACTAATTAAAGTAACTACTCCTTAACACCCTTTCTCCCCTCAGGCTCCCCTACACAATATCGTATAGTAAACACCACCACTTGGCATACTACATGTTTGAACTGCTTGTGTTTTCTTTGCCTCCCTTCTCACATTGCAGTTGACAAGGTGGAAGAGGTAAAATTTCCTCTTTGTTCACTACTGTACACCCAGGGCTAAGAACAAGGTCTGACACAAACAGGATTCGAAAATAGTTGTTGAAATAATGACCATTGTTAACACATGTACTTAAAAATTAAGTTTTCTGATGTTAGAAAAATGTACTCTATAAAAGTCATTAAACTGTGACAGAAGAACACTATTATAAAGGGATCTACACTACATATTCCGTCACTCTTAAAACACTGCTTTTGCTTACTAGCTAAAGACATAAAAAGGAAGACATATTTACAAATTGGAGGAACAGAAAATGTGTCATTTAGAATCACTTTATTTGCAAATGACTAAATCTTGCAAATAAACTTACAAAAAACTCCATGTAACCATCCTAAATTATAATGATAATAGATTAGCTTACACAAATGGAAGTTAAATCAGGTGAGAATTGAACTGTCTGAAAGAGTCATAAAAATCATAGTTTCTTTCCAGTTTTCTTTTCTACCTTTCAAAATGATTTCTTCAGTATTTGTCTGCTTGGAGTTTCTGTGGGCTGACATTCTTACTCAGGTCCAGTGGGAAAGAGAATATTTCATTTCTGATACCGCAGTAAGGAAAGTGAAGAATTTTCCTTCCCAGACTCCCACTAAACATCTTCAAATTGACTGTGGCTGAATTGGGTTATATGACAGTCCCCAAGGCCAGGTTTAATTGAGATCTTGGCATTGCAACTGAGATTGTAATGAATGTCACTGCATCAAACAAGAGAGGAAGGTTCCCCAAGAGGTAGTCTTATCCCTTATATCCTGACAGATATGGTACGGATGCTGGGGAGCAGAACAATGGACTGCTACAAAGATATAGTTCTCTTTTGGGTGCATACAACGGCCTTGCACATCTTCCTCATTACGGATCTTTAGGTAGAACTGCAGACACATTATAATAACTACAAGAACCTATGAATAGAGATCATTTAGGAATGCTAAGACATTCTTCACTTTACTGAAATCTGAGTTCTGTCTAGAATGCAGTAAAAGAAGCATGAAGAATATTTGAGAAGTTTCTGGGAAATATCCTTAGAGAATAAGTTCTGTAAGAATTAGAAGAAATTTAACCTATATAAATATTAGGGCTAATTTAATATTTTTAAGCAAAGGAAGTCTTCCCTCTACTAACCATGATTATTGTGAATCTTTTATTGTAAATTCTTACTAACTTGCTACTTGATACCTATAGGCTGACTTAGAATATGGTATACACAAATCCAAAGGTAGTAATTACAATAATAAAAACTCAGTGTTTGAGTGCACAAGCATTATTCAATTTGTTGAGAACTTTATGTCCATTAACTAATTTTCTTATTCAGACAGTTTTAGTTGATGTTATATTAGAAAAAAAATGAATGTGAATGGTCCTAACATTTGCACGCATTCTGAGAGCTGGTAAACTTGCAGCTGCCTGATTTGATGCCAAATCCTTCAGATACAATAATTTTGTTGTCTTTCATAACCCATGGATGCTACTGTGTCCCTATAATAGTTACCAAGTTTCCTAGATTACCTTTGCTTTGTTCTCAATCATATCAGCCCACAGGTCTTCTACTGATAAACTAATACATGTTATGGAGTGGTTATAACATGCAGGTATTGTGTACATGCTGAGCTTCTAAATGGAATAAGAGAAAGTCACTGCACCTAGGGAACCACTGTTTACTGTGAGACTAAAGATAAATGGGTAATATATAAATATTATATAAGCAATTAAATCCTATTAATTGTAGAACAGGCAGTTGTACTAATTATTCCACTGAGAACAACTTGAAGAGCTAGAAACATATAAAACTTGCACTTAAAGACATGAGTGCTAAGTGGATAATAGAAGAAAAGTAAAGCATCTCTGAGGAAAAATAACATTACTTTTGATTTCAAGTGATAAAAAAGTGATACTCAATAATTATGCATAAAATAGAGAACAACTGTCACTAAAATTAAAATGAAAATGCAACCACTTCCTGATAAATGGGAACAGGTGAATATATTTTTTAAAGATTTATGTATGTATATAAGAGCTGGGGTATAGGCCAGAGCTGTGGGAGTAGGGGGGTGAGCGGATTCACCAGAGACAGAGTGGGGTACAGAACAGGAAGACTGGCTGAAGCACACTGCTGAGGGGAGCAGCTTGAGGCAGGAGAGATCTGTTGCGCCATGGGGGTCACCTGTGCTACAGTGGCTGCAGATGCTTCACAGTGCGCGATCGGGGCCCCAGATGAATATTTTTAAATATCTGAATGATATCAGATCACTATGTTTAATGAAATGAAAGAGTAATATTGGAAATTTCAAAGGAAAATGAAAATTTGAAAAAGAAAGGTAGTGCATTAAAAATAAAACTCAAAAACTGAATGTCTGAATTTAGTGGTAGATTTTAAACTATAGAAGGATTTAGCTGCGTGTGGAACAGGTTAGGAAAATGTAACTAGACAACATCTAGCTGGAAAGGCAGGCAGAGAAGGGGGAAAGAGACTATTGGCATCATTTCAGGAGAATCCAGACTGACCCAAAGGGAGCTCTGGGAATTTGGTTTTCATTTTTACATGCCTGCCATTCTTGAATCAAAGCTGCCAGGCAAAGGAGTGCTCCGTGAGTAAGACAAATCTCCTCCCACTCCCACCCCACCTCCGGTCCCCCGACACACACCAGGTGTTTAGGCCGTAAGGTAGCACCAGAAGCCTACAGTTTGCTTTCTACTGAGTCTCAGATTCAGATCAGTACAAACATGAAATGAGGGTTCGAGGGTTTCAGCTGATTAGTAGTGGATGGAAATGAGGCTTTCTCTGGAGTTGTATACCTGATATTTACACAGTGATGCAAGCCAATGCTACCTCAAAAGAAAATGAATAAGTAAAGTGTAAAGCTAAAATGTCATTCCCAACATCCACCTCAATTTAATATATTTTTAAAAGGTTTATTTGTTTATGCCTATAAGGGCTGGGGCACAGGCCAGAGTCTCAGGAGGTGAGAGGATTCACCAGAGAAAGAGTGTGGAGCAAAACAGGCAGATGGACTAAAAGACACTGCTGAGGAGAGCAGAGCATGAGACAGGAGAGTTCTGCTGCGCCACGTGGATCCCACCTCAGACCGCCCAGACCCGGGATCAAACTCATGCTGCTGTGCTGCGATGCTTCATAGCGCGGAGCTCAACCCACTGCGCCACTAGAGAGGTCCCCCCACCTCACTTTAAAAAATAATAATAATAAAAAAAAAAACAGCTGAAGGTTAGTATATAATGTAAGAGATCTAAGCACAATTAGGCAAAATATTAATAATGTTTGCTGGAAATGGATTCCATCTTGAATACGAAATAAATGATACAGTCGTGCAAAATATCTAAATAGAAAGGAAAAGATCTCTAAGCTCTCTATGCAAACCGAACAAAAGAGCAATTGACAAGATAAAAGCTAAGGTTTAATGAGATGAGGACTAATAGGTAATGGTATGCTCTGCTGTTGATCTAGTTGTTACATCATTGTCTTAGATATGTAGCAGGGGGAGGAGTGGAGGGTTCAAAACAGGAGAGAAAGCACTAGGGATGATGGTGAGGAAGTATTGTTGGATGAATGGTAGACACAAACTTTTTGATAGAGCTTGGAGACCAGTGCTTGTGTTCATGATTGATGTAGAGGTAGGTTTCTTCATTTTCTCTAGCCTTTTTTATGTCTTTCACTGTTTCATAATTTCTAGCACTTTTATTTTTATTGTTTTTCTAAATTAGATTTATTTAATTGTATTTGACTTCATTTTTAGTCCTCAGGGAGTTCCCACCACCATTTCACCCATGCACCATCACCTCAGCCCCTTGTGCTCTTTCTGCCCTCATCCAGGTCTCTACTCGCTCCCCACCCCACAATGATTCCTTTGATTTGTCTTTGACCTTTTGTTCTTGTAGTGTTTTCTGTTTGTTTTGCTTGCTTGCTTGTTTGTTTGTTTTTGACTATAATTGCTCATTTCCTTGAGCTCTCTCTTATTTTATTTTTGTAGTTGTTCCTTTACATTCCTCCTAAGAGCGAAGCCATCCGATATTTTTCTCTTGCCTTCCGACTTGTTTCACTGAGTATAATTCCTTCTAGCCTCATCCATATTTCTATAAATGACTCTAGTTTATCGTTAATTTTATTGTTGTGTCTTTGATAGAGTGAATTCCTCTTGTGAATGGGAATCTTTCCATCACATTGACAATTATTTTGCCAGTTTAAAGAATATGTATATTATTTACTCCTGGTTGGGCACATGGAAACTGCTTGTGGAATAGTCTGAGTGGAAGACTTTTACTCCAACTTGTGGTCTCTTCTGATTTTTATAAGTGTTTAATTAACCTCAGAATATAGAATTCTACAGTATCTTCCAGTCCTTAAGGGAATTATGTATCTTTTGATGGGAATTTTGTAATTTTATTTATAGCACATTCTTTGTCTTTTGGATTGCTACACAGGAGGACAGGCATTTTTAACATAAGGATTGGACCACTTTACAAGTCTTCATTTTTCACAGTTTAGGATCCTGTAGTGGCATTCACCAGAAATGACAGAATTCCTTCCTGAGAACTTCAGCTGCTGGCACTCATCAGGGGTCGATCCCCGTGTAGCCTGGCAGCAACTGACAGCTAAACCAGCAGGCCCCACAGGGACTTGACTGATGCCACTTTCAGTAGCCTGGCGACCTGATCTGCCCTTCCCTGCTGTTACTCCTGACAACTTGATTCCTTTCTCAGTTTACTAAGGGAGAAAATGACGCCTGATAATACAGTGAAAGTAATCTCAATATTTCATCACCCGTCAGTTACTGACGGCATAGCTTGGACTGAAAAGAGAGGCCTTTTGGAGTGCCGACTCACAGGCCTCTAACCTTGTACAAGAAAGAATAAGTGGAGAAATCCAGACTTAGCCAGACTGTTACTCAGAATGGCATGCTCAGCCATTGTTCAGAGGAGACGTTCTGGACTCCTAAATGGGGACGTAGTTGGGTGCTCAATACTTAGTGGGAGGAAGGGGATCAGGATCAAGATAGACTTTAAGCCCTTTTTGGTGATTCTCTTACCATCTGCACTGCAGAGCAGGGCTGCAGGGGCTGTGAACAGTCCTTCCACTCTAGAAATTTGTGGGCAAAGATTTTATTGTTCTTATAGACTGAAGAAGATCATGATCAGGTTAAACCCACAATTTGGTTTCTCTGAGCTATGCATAAAATTGGCCAAGCTGAAAAAAAAAATCTTTAAAATTAATAACACTGCCATCATTTAAGTTAGGGGAATGCTGTACCAAATCCTTCCCATATAGATCAATTTTTATCCCAGTTTGCTAAAAGAGAAAAATTTGACTGATTGGTTCATTAATTGCTTCATAATTGGTTTCTCTAAGAACTTGCTTATTATAGATCTCCATAGCTATTTATCTGGTTGTCATATATCACAGTCTGTGCTTCTGTAACCTTTCAAGTAGCCAAGTATATTTCTGTATGAACTCTGTTTCATGCAGTTAGTCAAAAGGGAGCAAAATCTTACGCAAGATAGAAGGGATCCTTTGGACACTTTGATGCTTTTCCCTCTTTTGTCAGGAAAAGCAAATTTATGATTATTCTGATCTATTAATAGCTCAAAAGAGTAAAAGATAATAATTTCTTTAAACTTTGGCAGTTTTAATCATAATTTTCATTCCTTTTCTCAACATGTGTTAACTCATTTAACACACAATATATGCTAACTGCCTGCCAATTTTTAATTTTCAGTTATTATTGTAACCACCTCTGAATCATTCTCATTAATATTTTCCCTTTTTGGAAGATTTTATTTTTATTTATTTATTCATACAAGAACTGAGGTGTTGGCCAGAGGTGTTAGGGGTGAAAGGATTCACCGGAGGCAGACTGGGGAGCAGAACAGGCAGATCGACTGAAACATACTGCTGAGGGTAGCAGTGGGTGAGGCAGGAGAAGTCTGCTGTACCATAGATGTTAGCTTCCTGGCTGGGTGAACAGGTGCTGCAGTGGCTGGTGATAGCTTGACAGTGCTGAGACTTTAACTCCTGCACCACCAGGGAGGCCCTCATTAAGATTTTCTACAATGAAATTCTTTCAAACTTTTCCGTAACATTATTTTTTTTCTCTGTTTCATTTATAGTGTTCCGTGACTTTCATTTCTCTAGCTTCCTTTTTTTTTATTTACTTATTTTTAATATAAATTTTTTAAATTTACATATATAATCCCCATGTATTCCCCATCACCATCTCAAAAGTGCACCATCACCTCAGTCCCCCATGCTCCTGTCTGCCCTCCACCCTTCCCCTCTTCCCTCCCCATCAAGTGTCCCCAGTTTGTCCTTGTCTTTTCATTTTTGGTTTTTGTGTCTTTATTATTATTATTATTGTTCCCATTCCTTTCCTTGATCCTTATTTAGTTCCCCTTTATTCCTCCGAGGGGAGGAACCATCTGGTATTTTGCTTTTGCCTTCTGACTTATTTCGCTGAGCATAATCCCTTCCAGTTCCATCCATGTTCCTATGAATGCGTCTAGTTTTTCATTTTTGATTGCTGAACAGCAATCCCACTCCTAGGAATATACTCAAAAGACACAAAAACACTGATTCAAAAGAATACCTGCACCCCTATGTTTATAGCAGCACTCTTTACAATAGGTAAGACCTGGAAACAACCTAAATGTCTATCTTCCTTCCTATTGTTGATCTTTTGTGTAGTTGGTTTAAAAGTTATTTGTTTATTTTGTGTGTGATAGCTTCTTTTTTTCCCCATTACTCTCCACTTTCACCCATATCGTTTCTATTTACTTTTCTTCAACTTGTTATATTCTGCCTGGTTAAGTAAAAATCAACATTTAAATTATTTAACGTTTGGCTTTATTAAAAAGTCTAGCACTATATAAGAACACCATTGCTATGTATTACAATACATATAAATTTAACAAGAAATATATTTAATTAAAAACAAAAAATTGTGGCTTTCTTGGTCATGCAATGGGTTAAGCAGCACACTATGAAGCAAAACACAGCCACTGCAGCACAACTTTGATCTCCTCTGCCGGCTGGAGAGGTGACCCACATGGCGCATCAGACCTCTCCTGCCTTGCTTGCTGCTCCCCTCAGTAGTGTATTTCAGTCAATCTGCCTGTTCTGCTCCCCACTCTGTCTCTGGTGAGTCCTCCCACCCCCCCACACCTCTGGCCTGTACCCTAGAGCTTGTATACATAAATGAAAATAAATCTTTTTAAAAAATCATTGAGATGTAATAATATATAAATAAAAAATATACATAACAGTTGCTTCCTTAAATCACATATCCAGAAATTTGTAATATTTCCTGGTGTGTATTTTTTTTACACTTATATATGTGTACACAGACAGCAGGCCCTTGAATAAACGTGTTCAGAGTAGTTTTGTAATAATGCTGATGTGTTAAAGGAAAAAAAAAAGATTCCTGATCCAGGCCAGTGTTTCTGTGGAGTTTGCTCCACTTCTTTGTTTTCTCCAGAGACTCTAATTTCCTCCTATAACCCGCAGTTTCATGCACTAGGTTCACTGGCGTGTTGCAGTTGCCCCATTTGAAGTGAATGTGGGTGTGGGGGTGATGTGCCCTGGGATGGAAGGGTCTCCTACCCAACTAGGGTTCCTCTGTGTCCTGAACTGCAGGGAAAGACTCCAGCTACTCCACAACCAGAACTGGAATAAGTAGGTTGGATAAATACATAAACAAATACAAATAATTTTTTAATGTTAGTATTTTGGATCTTTAGTTTAGTGACATTTCTATGATTAGAAATCTGCTGTAGAAACATAACTCATGTTTATATCAAGTAGTCTACAGTAAAACCTGGTTTTGTAATGCATTATTTATCTTAAAATTGCAGTTTCCAAGAACATACTGATAGTTTAAGACTCACTGAACTTAAACATACCTTATATACCTTAATTTTTACAATCTATTGGAAAAAAAATTAGAACTCAGACATTGTTGAAATATGTACATTTAAATTTTTCATGCAGCCAAATCAAAATGATGGCATAATTTAAATTACAGTTACAATAAATGAAAATATTTGATTTTCCATATGGAATGGATGTTAGTTTTAAAAGATTTCTCAAAATAAAATAGAAACAATTATTTCTTGTTAATACAGTTTTTACTCATTTGATTTTTCAATGAGTTTATCAACTCTTATTTGTTGAATATTCCTGTTTCTTTAAATTGATTTAATTACCTGTTGTGCTATATAGTCTGTGAAATATATTTTCTTACATACAAGATTAGTCGATATGTAATTTACCTTCTTGACTCTAGATTATGTACATTTTCCAATATTTTTAATCTAGAATTACCTATTTACTTGTTAACATGCCATTCCTGAGTTCCTTGCTTTGGTTTTTTTTTTTTTTTTTTTTTTTTTTTTTTATCGTATCCATGCTGTTGTTTGTCTCTACATTCACTCTAATCTTTCTAGCTCATGTCTTAATAGGTAGGGTGAGGGATTGACCTTGACTTCACTTCCTGTTGACTGGCACCGTTTTCAGATTCTATTTTCAGATCTGTAACAGAAGGGAAGGGTGACGTGTACGGTTCCCAGCCCAATTCCCAATTTCTGGCGCATCTTCATCTTCTGGCCTTGTTCTACTTTGATTAAGTGTTTTTCCAACATTGTTTCCAGGTTTTCTGGTATCCAGCCAAAGCACTGGGCCAACGTTATACGTTATAAGCCAAAGCACTTGCCAGCGCTTCTACCGGGCGATGTTTTTCTTGTCCTGACTTCAGCACGTCACTCCTGAGAGGTGCCGCCATTCTCCCCAATGCACTTTGCTATCACCTGTTTTTTCCTGTATCTTCCAGTCATTAGCAGTGATGTGAAATCTTTGTCTGAGAAACAGCTGCAGAACAGTATTTTAGAGAGGGTCTCTGCTTGCCAGAGGTTTTGGGTGTCCAAGGTAGTTGATCAGTGGCGGTAGAATTATGAAGGGTCTTATCACTTCTAATACAGGCTTTTAGGAGATTAGGAATTCAGTCTATGAATTGAAGTCTGGCTCTATCTTTTTGCCATTTTTCCTCCGTCTAACTCTAACTATCTCCTATTAGTGTCAATCCTACAAGATATCAATATTGGGTTATCTGTCAGAATTACTATAGAAGGTTGCTAAGGGATTTTTTAAAAATATTTCACTGCATCTCCATCAGTATTTAATGAATAGTTGTGGGAGGCTCCTCTGGGACCTGCAAGCCAGCTGTCATTTTGAACCAGAAATCTCTGATCATAAAAATAAAAAAATAATATTTTTTATTATAGCTGACAGTCAATACTAATATAACTAGCATTGAAGCTGTTCTGTACATTTTAACTCATTGTTCTACAGGGTATTTTTTTTTTTTTTGTATTTAGAATACGTGCTTATCATTTATCCTCAATTGTGACTTTTAAAAAGCAGTGTCAGTCTATAAAATTAACATGCTAGAAAATAGTAATAGCTGTCATAATTTTATCATGTTTTCAGTGCTAGCAACTATAGGAGGAACTCAATAAATTATCTCATAGTTCTCAGATATTCACAAATGTTGTTTGTTTGTATTTTGGCTTGGTTTTAGATGTGTTAACATAGAGTCAGATTCAGTGATTTGCCAGGATCACAGAAAAATACCACACTGTATTCCATAAGGTTGGCTCTCAAGAGATATTGACTACTTGAATACCTATAATCAAGTGCATTAAATACCTATATAAAATTAAATATGGAATACTCTGAATAATGAAAGTATTTATTGGAACTCATCCTATATCAAACATTATCACAGAAAATCTTGTAGTATTATTCTTCAACAGTACCAAAATTGGCAAAATTCCCTTTTCTTTGTGCTTAAGACTTCTTGTATATATAATTTGAATCTTCTGTCTACACATATCTTATAGGATAAATAAATGGAAATTTTCTAAAATTTCTGGTAAAATTATGTTAGTTCATATAAAGTAATTATTTCTAATTTGGATTATAATTGTATGTCTCTATTGACATATACACTTGTCATGTGATATCTACATGTGAAAAAGTTGTGGTGATCTCTTATAATTTGTAGTTCAACAGGGAATATTTAGAATGGTGACTCCAAACCAGCCAACAATTCATCAAAAGTAGATATCATTAAATATGGTTGTGTTTCTATAACTTTCTCACTGTGTGGTCAACAATAAAGTGATACAGATTTTTAAGAAAGATTTAACCTGTAATAGCAAATAGCTGTTGATAGAAGTTTAGGTCCTGATTAAATTACTCTAAGTGCAATTTTATTTATATGAGGAACAGTTCACATTGTTTTTGGTGATATAATCTCTATAGTTGTTAACCCAGAAATCTCAGTATTTTTACATAAGATATCTTTTTGTGTGATTATGTGTCACACAGTGATGATTTCTTATTTATTTCCTTTAATTACTTAAACCCAAAGTTCTTTCTTTTTTTCTTTGTTGATCTATTAAGTTTACCTTATGGCTCTCTGCTTATTCTTTTTGCACATTCTTCCTTATCTATATTTATTTTCCATGGCCAACTCATGGTATTATCCAAATTCAGATCAAAGCAGTTTTCTGTCTTTACCACACACACACAAACACAGAGGCTGATGAGTACTGCTTAAAAACATAATACAATAATCTACCAACACCGATTGCTGTCATTATGCTTTCATAGTACAACATGAATTGGGTCCTTCATGCTTTCCATCACTATAATATTCTCCAGAATAGCCATTTCAAATTTCTCAGTTTTCATGAAATTTCAACTTGGTCCTCTACTCTTCAGTCTTAAACACACACACACACACACACACACAGACATACACACAAACAACAACTAAATCCCACGACATGATACATCTTAAATATCACTTTCAAGAAATTTTTAAAAGGAATGAGCCTTTTGTTATGTCTTCCTTTGTCCAGTCTCAATGAAAAGGATATAAAGTTATAGTCTGGCTTCCATTTCCTGTTTCTTTTTTAAAAATTCTCCTTTGAATGATCTCAAATAATTGTTTTTCTCCTCTATTAATTTCTTCCTTCCTAAAGATACACATTCTAAAATTACAGTAAAAATAAACAAATGTCAGCAACAAAATAGTCATGTACTTTTGCTTTAGAACAGTGTTCTCACCTTTGCAAAAGAAATACCAAAAGATATGTCCACATAAATGTTAACCCCTTTGATGACCACTTTTGGTCCCACCTGGTCATGAAAATTATATTTATTAATATCCCCAGAAAGAATCATTTAACCAGGCTGCTGGCGACATTGATTATTCTGGCTTCTCTTTTTATTACTATTAGATTTATTTAATTATATTTGATATCATTTGTATTCCCCAGGGAGTTCCCATCACCATTTCACCCATGCACCGTCACCTCAGTTCCCTGTGCTCTTTCTGCCCTTATCCCCGTCTTTGCCCTCCCATCCCTCTACCCTCCCCACCATGATCCCTTTGGTTTATCTTGGCTTATTGGTCTTGTTGTGTTTTTTGTTTGCTTTTGGTTATAATTACCCATTTCCTTGAGCTTATTCTTTGTTGTTGTTGTTGCTCTTTCATATTCCTCCTAATAGTGAAGCCATCCAATATTTTTTCTTTTGTCTTCTGACTTGTTTCACTGAATATAATTCCTTCTAGCTCCATCCATGTTTCTATAAATGGCCCTATTTTATCATTTTTTATTGCTGAATAGTATTCCATTTTGTATATGAACCACATCTTCTTGATACAGTCATATACTTTTGGGCATTTAGGTTGTTTCCAGGTCTTAATAATTATAAATAGTATATATAATGTATACCATAGTGTATATATAATATATACATACTAGTATATATAAATAGTATATATCAATAGAGGTAAAGGTACTTTTTTGGATTGGTGTTTTTGTCTCTTTTGGGTAGATCATAAAGCCTTCCATAGTGGTTGGATTAACTTGCATTCCCACCAGCAGTGTACTAGGGTTCCTTTTTCTCCACATCCTCACCAGCATTTGTTGTTGTTGGATTTTTTGATGAGTGCCATTCTTACCGGTGTACGGTAATATCTCATTGTGGTTTTAATTTGCATTTCCCTGATGATGAGGGATGTTGAGCATTTTGTCATGTGCCTGTTGGCCATGTGTATGTCCTCTTTGGAGAAGTGTCTTTTAAGTTCCTCTGCCCATTTTTTGATTGGATTTTATATTTTGTTTTTCTTAAGTCTTAGGAGTTCTTTGTATATCTTTGTCATCGGACTCTTGTCTGTTGTGTGGAAAGCAAAAACGTTTTCCTAGTCAGTGGGGTGTCTCTTTGTTTTATTTCGTGTTTGCTGTACAGAAGCTTTTTATCTTGATGTAGTCCCACCTGTTTATCTTCTCTCTCATTTTTATTGCTTTGGGGGATACATCTTCAAAGGTGTTATTGAGATGTATGTCTTGTAGCATTTTACCTATATTTTTTTCTATATATTTTATAGTTTCAGTCTTACATTTAGGTCTTTTAGCCATTTGGAGTTGATTTTTGTACATGGTGTGAAATAGTGTTCCAGTTTCATTTTTTTGCATTTGGTAGACCAGTTTTGCCAGCACCATTTATTAAACAAGCTGTCTTTGTTCCATTGCATATTCTTTGCTCCTTTGTTAAAGATCAGTTGTAGAATGATCATACCTCAACATGGTAAAAGCTATATACAACAAACCCACAGCTAATATAATCCTCAATGGTACAAATCTGAAAGCATTCCCCTTAAGATCAGGAACAAGGCAAAGATGCCCACTTTTTCCACTGCTATTCAATATAATACTAGAAGTCCTAGCCAGAGAAATAAGACAGGAAAAGGACATACAGGGACTCCAAATAGGGAAATATGATAATATATTTGGAAAATCCTAAACGTTGTACAGAAAAGCTAATTAAAATAATCAACCAGTTTAGTAAAGTAACAGGATACAAAATCAATGCACAAAAGTCAGTAGCCTTCTTATAGACAAAAAACAAAACTGAAAAACAAGAAATCAAGAAAAATATATCTTTTACAATTGAGGCCAAAAAATCAAATACTTGGGAATAAACCTCCAAAAGAAACAAAAAAACCTATATAGAGAAAATTATAAAACACTGTTAAAAGGAATAGAAGAGGACATGAAGAATCAACATTATCAAAATGGCCATCCTACCAAAAGCAATTTACAGATTCAATGCAATACCAATAAAAATCTCAATGAAATTCTTTAAGGAAATAGACCAAATATTGATGAAATTCATATGCAGACACAGAAAGCCCCAATTAGCCAAAACTCTTTTGACAAAAAAGGAAAATGGAGGTATCATGCTCCCAGACTTCAAACTCCACTACAAAGCAATAGTAATTAAAACATCATGGTACTGAAACAAAGACAGACACACAGACTAATGGAACCATATAGAAAGCACAGAAGTAAAACCACACAACTGTGAACTATTCTGGCTTGATTTTCTCACCAACTCTCTCTTTAATTGGTTTCTCATCCTAGTGCATTTACCCTTTTTATCTGGAACTGTATCAAAGTAAATAAAAACATTTCCTATATACTTTGCTATCAGGGTAAACATTTGAAGGTAAGATTGCATAATGTGTTCTGATTATCTCAAGCAATTGATAATCACATGACTGTTTTATTTCAGTCAGGTAGATAGCATACTATTTCATAGGTATGGTTGTAGATAACCATAAATGTATTAATTAACTTAACAAATACAAATGTGTTTTTTAATTATTTATATATTTGCATGTATTTAATAAATTGAAAACATGGATAGTGAAAGATTAAATTAGGTACCCAAGAAGAGACAATCAAGAAGCGATAGCTTAAAAGCAAATCTAGCTTCAAAGACCACATTCTTTAATGCACAAAAAGTTTTCTCCCACCTTTGACTTTCTTATCTTTTTCTTTAACTTTGTGGTCTTTAATGTCCTTCTCTTGAAATAAGCAATGATCATGAACCTATAGTATGTTAGTCTTAATTATGTTGAAGAATACAGGGCTGCTTTAGTTCAAAAAAAGATGAAAATAAACATAAGCATTATGCTTCTGTATAGCTAATATTAGGCATATTTATGAATTGCAAATTTACACTAGTTTGATGTTTTCTAATAAAAATACCTTTCCCTTTTTTTTTAAGATTTATTTATTATGCATACAAGAACTGGGGCACAGGCCAGAGGTGCAGGGAGTGAGAGGACTCAACAGAGACAGTGGGAAGCAAAGCAAGCAGATCTATTGAAATATACTGCTGAGGAGATCAGGGTGTGACACAGGAGAGATCTGTTTCCCCATGTGAGTCACCTCTCTGGCTTGGGATTGAACTAGTGCTGCAGTGGCTGCAGATAGCTTCATAGTGCTGTACCTTAACCGCTTGTGCCACCTGGGGAAGCCCAAATACCTTTCCCTTCTATCTATACCCAACACCCTTTCCTCAACATCAAGTTTTTTATTTTATTGTTGTATTATTTGATTCCTTTCTGTGATGTGGACACATCATACAGTTAACACTCCCCAAGTTCATAATCACTTTTCAAATAAAGATCTTAATGTGTACATAAACCCACCTTTTATCGTTTGACTGAATAAGCCCCTCTTTATGGAATCCTCTATATACGCTCATCATATTTATAAATTTTCTCTCAAACACAAGGCACTTTATCTCAATCTTTTTCACATTAATATTTCTATCATCACTTTGCTATCCCCATATGGCAATAAAATATTTACTCAAATTCATATTCTCATCTTTCAATTACATTTTTCAATGCTATTCCTATTTACTACACTTATTTTTCCTCTTTATAAAATTCTTACATAATATTTTATCACATGAACAAGTTAAAGAATATATGCAAAGGCAGTCTATCATATGTAAAGTAGCACTTAATAGATATATTCATTGATTTTTAATCAATATATGTTCACTTTTAGATGTAAAAATTACACTATTTCAAAGAACTATGTTTAATATAAAATGATATTATCAAGGTAATATTTAATTTAATGAGTATTTTTGATATAGTTTAATAATTATGAAAATTTCCTTTTTTTCCTTTCTTCATTTCCCTTTTTAATCTAAGTTATTTCATGCTTAGTAATTCACTGGACATTAATGTTGATTCCTTTATTCAAAAGTAAGAGAAATTGGACCTCCCTGGTGGCACAGTGGGTTAAGCAGTGCTCTATAAAGCAAACCACAGCCACTTCAGCATGAGTTTGATCCCTGCTGCCAGCCAGGGGGTGACCCACATGGTATAGCAACCCTCTCCTATCTCACTCTCTGCTCCCCTCAGAAGCTTATTTCTGTCAACCTGCCTATTCTGCTCCCCACTCTGTCTCTGGTGAAACCTCTCACCACCCTGCACCTCTGGCCTATACCCCAATCTTGTATGCATAAATAAATGAATATTTTTTAAAATAGGATAAATAATAGATTTCATTATCTGTAGTACTATGATAAATCCATTAATAAAACCATCTAAAGAACACAAAAATAAAATCCTTATGTCTTCTCTTACTAAAAACTTAGAATGTTAAAAAAAATTGATAGAAGTCATTGAAACTCTATTCTGTGATTTTAACATAACAAACTCCTTTCTGTCACATACACAAGACAACTTACAAAAAAATTAAAAAAGCTGGAATGTGTTTTTTAGAATTCTGATGACATGTTTCCATTATTAGGTCACAGTAAAAGAGGTGTATTGGCCATCTGCCAGTGCTATATGGGTACTTAATTCCATTTTTATTTGGATCTTTGTGACCTACTCCTCACAGCTACATCAATGATAAAGGAACATCTCATTTTAGGAACATATACTATAGTAACATGTATCTGCAGTTTGACACATTGCTAATTAAATATTGATTTGTTGAATGAACTCTGTGCCTTCTGTATTTTTCTAATTAGAATAATGACTTTTCTGTATGCTGGAAGTTATGTTCTCTTTAAAAAATAAAAGGCATGGAAATAGTTCAAAAGTATAAATTATTAAGCATATTGTACTTCAAGGTATGGTTAATAAATTAGACATATTGTAATAAGTTCAGGCAAATTGCTTTTATTGCTTATAATAAAGAAAGATTTCATGCTTGTAATCTAGTTTGGTAATGGCAAATGCAGCATTTAATAGTAGTGGTATGGCCTTAAGATAATACATTTACTCAGGAGATTTTACCTCATTCTTAGTGAGTAGATATCCAATTGGTTTATTGTATGCTGTATCAAAATTTAAGAGTCTTAAATGTATAAAGCCAGAACTATTTTTCATTTTAAATTGCCATAAATAAAGCTCTATCATTTGAAAATGCCTAATAAAAGCAATATTGCATATGAATAGTTTTCTTCATATAATGGAATCTCTTTACAATTCTGAGCATGGAGACTATTTAGACATGTAGAAAGTACATCATGTAACAGAAAATAATAAAAAGGTAGAAAAAAACATTTTTGTGAGGCTTCCTTTTCTCGATAATGAATTCAGGACATAGAGTCCCATGGATAGCATTATAATGGATTTTGACGTAGAATTTCCCTTTGACAAGTAAGATAAAGCTTACAAAGCAAATGCTGATGTTGGGAAAAAAATCATACAGTGATGACTATGCTTTAAAAGCTTTTCCCAAATTTTATCATTTTAATCCATGTAAGAAGTATATGTTGTGTCTGTTCTTTCTTTTTACACATTTTTTTCTTTTTAAACACTCTACAGAATTTTTATATTGTTAAACTTTCTTTCAGTGGCAAATGGTTCTTAAATAAAAAGTAGAAGAGAATGTAATAATTTTCATTTAAATAGCACCTGTGACTCCTGAACTATGTCATTCTCAATTTCACAGTAGAAACATTTTTCAGATTTTGTCCTTATAATTAATTTTATTTTCTTTGTTGTTACTTATGATTATGAGTTCCACTTGCCATATATTGTTTGGTTTTGTATTATTTAACTACAAATAATATAGGTATTTTTCTGTGATTTTTTTTTTACTCAAATTTGTACCCTAATTTACTACTTTGACATTTTTTAATCTTCTGAATAGTATTCCATTTTATGAACATAATAATTTACCCACTGATTTCACTGTTAAATTACACTTCCATTTTTTTTTTTCCAGGTAGGGCTACATGAAACAGTACCACAATAAACATTATTTTACATTTTTTTCTTTAATGGATAACAGGTTTTTCTAGGGAGTTCATAAAAAGTAATATATCTGGATTATGAATATTCATTGAGAACATCCAAGCTAAATAGCTAGCTGCCCCTGCACTTGGGATGTATTTTTGAATAAAGAATTTCTGTTCTGTATGTGACACTATAATTCAGTATAGATGTTTTACCTGTGACTTTATCTCGTTTCTTCCCCTTATTTTCAAATTGAGCTAACTTTTGCTTGGTTGTCTTTTTCCTTATCTTCAATGTCCTTTATTAAATTTTAATTAGTCTAGTCTCTTTTGCAGGTTAGTCTTCGTGACTGAGAGATTATATTTCATATTTTGAGTGCCTTGAAGGTAAAAACAAATCTGAAAAAACAACTTTCTTTTGTGTAATCACACTTTTTTCAATTTCTTCCTGGTTCTGTTCACTTTCTTTTATTTTTCCTGACTCAATCCCTAAGTTTATATTTATATGTTGTCATAAATTATTATATATAAATAGGTAAAATATGCTTAATTCAGTTGAGTACTATATTTAGTTATATTTTGCTTTATGGTAATTTTATTCAAGGAGTATATTTCTTTCCTTGAGACATATTCTATCTCACTTGTTGATATTTAAAATTCACCCTTCACTGTGTTATTTCCTTTCCTGTTCATTTTGGACAATTCTGGGAAGTATACACAATTCCTAGTGTAATGGCATTTATTTCTGACAAGGAGTAAATTCCACATTCTCTAGTAGAAGTAGGAAAAGAGAGTATGTGTTCTCTAAATTATGACTGTCTTTTGACAAAAGAGGCCATCCATCTGTTTGCACTTTTGATTACTTTCTCCTCTACCTAGCTCTGCTGACTATATACCACGCTCCTCCTTCCCTCCTTTATTCTGCAATGGAAGTTCATTTTTAAAATCTGATGCTTTAACTGGCTTCTATATATGTTCATGGTTATTAATAGAATAAGATGGGGGAATTTTGTTCTACAAATGACATTGTTCAATGTTGGAAAATATATTTGGTGCAGCGATGAGTCGTGCAGAATCACTACTATTTCTACTTGGTAAAGAGGGGGATGAGGCACAGGACAGCCCCCGACCAGTCACTGAGCCCAGATATCAGTAGGTTAGTCTTGCCTCATGTCATCTACTGCATTAACACTTTTACACTTAGGACTGAAGTACTCTTTAAAAAATATATATATTTATGTTTACAAGACCTAGGGTACAGGCCAGAGTCGTGGGATGTGAAAGGATCCACCAAAGACAGAGTGGGGAGCAGAACAGGCAGATTGACTGAAAGACACTGCTGAAGGGAACAGCGGGCAAGTCAGGAGAGGCCTGCTGCGCCATGTGGGTCCCCTCCCTGGCCGGGGATCCAACTTGTGCTGCTGGGGGTGGATACTTCACAGTGCAGCGCTCAACCCTTGTGCCACCTGGGAGACCCAGGACTGAAGTGTTCTTTTTTTTTTTAATTAAAATATTTTAAAATTTACATATACTTGCCATTAATTATAATCCCCATGTATTCCCCATCACCATAACACCAGTGCACCATCACCTCAGTCCCTCGTGCTCCCATCTTCCCTCAACCTTCCCCCTCCCCTCCCCACCAGGTGTCCCCAGTCTGTCCTTGACTCCTC